>JAQFJA010000022.1:22496917-22511274 GCA_029874485.1 Naso brachycentron
CTTAACTATCTTTATGACAAACTGTGACTTTATTGATTTGTAAAATTATCTTTTAAAATGACAAACATCATATTTGACAATGAAGGCACAATTTAAACAAGATCGATAAAGAATTTTTCCCTCTCCATTGACTAATGCGCAAAATTTTTCCGAATGAATATACTATGGACCAGAAGTAGAAGGGCGGGACTTAGGTACTCTACTGTGATGTGCTGTGCATAAACAGCAAGACTGACAAATGTAGCAGCAGCAGCTAAGGGAGGCGGGGCTTGACAAATGGTCAGGTTACGCTAAGTTCCAATAAAAGGTGTGGAGGGAGATTTGTCTGATAAACACTTCAACTGAGGCTTTTTGACACCTAAACACCTCAGTCAAGGTTAGTGACTAACATGAGCGCTGACATCATCCACAGCGAGGATGATTTATGTCTGCACACAATGTCGACTGACGTGCAGCTTCATACAAACACGCAGACACACAAGCATGTAACAGTGTGAGCAGCAGCTGTGGGCAGCAGTCAGGCTTCTCCTATCAGACTATGATGCTATTGTTTAGTCTGACTCTCATTTCTGTAAACACACTTGCATCACTCGTCTCTCTGACTTTCCAAGCAATCTCGCGACCATCTTTTTAATTTCCTTCACTGAAATGTTTCATATGGTTAAAACAATAAGATTATTGTACCACCTGCTCTACTAGCAGCATGAACAAGCACTAAAATAACAGGAACAACTGAATCACTGCATTTCAATCAGACTGTCCTGACCTCAGCTGCACATCAGACGCACTGACTTTAAGAAGGAATGTCTTGCTTTGAAGCCTCTCTCTCTTTTTTTTTCTTTGTTGCTGGTGTTGGGGGGGTTCAGGAACTGCCTCTCTTTGTTTATCCCACATGCTTTCAATCTAGGTTAGCAGCTCTAGTGAAGACATTGGTAGGTTAAAAACATTATAGACAGCCAGAAACTTCCATGCACACCATGACAAAGAAGGATTTACTCGTACTACTCCAATAATTGCTCAAATGGTACAAAAGATGCAGAATGAGCATGACGCCCCTTATTTTTTCTCATTTAACCGGCTGAAGCTCAGTCCGAACATGACTGCAGACAGTTTAGGTCGGGATTCTTTTTAGCGTGCACCTTTATTCCCCCTTCATCTGGAAAGCGTAGAGGAAAATAGCATTGACTGTGCCCGCATATCCTGTCTTCTTGTGGTCTACGCTCCTGGGAGGTTCATTCATTTACCTTCAGCATGCTTCAGAGATCCCTTTAGCGTGATTACTGGCAGATGGAAGCTGTGTGTTGCAGGAACTCTCACTGCGCCAGGGACTGAGATTTGAGAATTCTCTACCTTTAGAGTTTTCTTTCCACCCATATGAATAAACTTCAAACTAACTGTTGTTTTACAATTTTATTCCCGCTCTGCTCTCTTGAAGGCTTTAATGTATTTTTCTTATTGTTTGAGCTATCACTTTAGTTTGACAGGGTTGAAAGGTGTCTTGTTTCCTGAGCCGTCTGTCTTTGATTTGGTATTTACATTTTAGGTATTCGGCTCTGATCGTGACTCGTCTTTCTGGGCTCTTGTTTCCTGAGCCCGAGGACACGCTCTAAACAGATGCGGGTGATAAAAATTGGATCACAGGCCTTTAAGCCATGTTTCACTCCACCCCACTATTCCAGCAAGAGCAACATTATAGCGTAATGTTTACCCTTTGTGTGTGTGCGTACGTGCTCATGGAAACATGCCCATGTATACTGTATACAAGTGACTGTGTTTATACTTGTTGCACTCTTAGCTAATGCGTTCCCACACTTGAATATGACACCGCCTATCCTTTTCTTCTCCCACATCAGCGGAAGAGAGAGCGAGTGATACGGTGGAGAGGAAAGGGTGTCAGAGAGACAGAGAGGTGAGTGTATGCACATGTGCACGAACACACACACACACACACACACACACACACACGCGAAGTCAGTGATGAGAATTGGTGCCAGCTGATGATTTCCAACCCCCTCTCTTTGTTCTTCTCTTCCTCTGGCCGATGTACAACAAGCCTCCAGCCACTGTCTTCTACATTGTAATTTACCGTCATTTACAGCGAAGCACCACAATCAGCTGACCTCATTTTCACCCCATCACCTTTTTACCCCTGCAGAATTAAAGTGAGGACAAGCTGGCTTCTCAGGAAGAGTGCTGGGGAGGTAGATTACAGAGAGAAAGTGGGGGACTCAGAGAGGGCAAGAATGAGATTGAAAGAGGTTGACTGAGACGCAGCTGAAGAGCAGATCAGAGTCAGTGGAAGACGTCAGCTCGGAGCCGAGCGTTGTTACTCTCCATGAGCTCCAGCTGCAGCCTCACTAAAGGCAACATTAATGCTAAAAAGCCCGTCTGCTGCAACAACCTGCTGACTCAGCACTGTGAGTCCAGGCTAATTCAATTAGCTGCTACACTTACTGGACACGCTGAATGAGGGTCAGACCATCCCTCAGAGCGGACACATGAAGTACACGGCACATAAAACACAAACACATACGGCATCTTTGTGACTTACCTCTGAGAGGAAGGTCTGTGCTGACTTCTGTGCGCCTACATGCAGCAGGTACTCGTACACATACAGAGCTAACCTGCACAGAAAAACAAAGAACATAGAGGGAAGAAAAGTGTCAGCTTGTTCATCAAGATCCAGACAGTAAATGTTAGATGTTGGGTGGGTTAAAAAATTGGTTAAAACATGAAAAACTGAGACACTACAGAGAGTGGAGGCAAACACCTCACACATCTTTAGGTTTGATCTTCTCTTTTTTTCATTTCAAAATGTTTTCTACCCATCTCTGTCCAACGTTGGGACCAGACAACATCCCCTATGGGATCTATGAACATGTCCATATTTAAGACTAATCCATATTTCTCCCTGGGTCGCCTAAAAATAAAGATGAAGCAGCCTACGCATGGATAAGAATTGCCAAGCAGCTCCAAGATGCAATGTGCAGTGAAGTATGAGGGCGTCACAGTCCGCTAGAAATCTCATGGAAAACAGAATGACACGCACCAGCTTAGAAGGCACTAATCATCTCCCGAATGCCAAACAGGCAGGGAAAACTTTTAAGACATCTAAATTCTCCAAACATTATGCTAAATTTAAAACCTACCTGTTTAAGAGAATAAACAGCGAGGTAATACGAGCAGGCTTGGTGGGACCGAGCAGTAAAACACCTTCTTCTCGTCCCTCGGGCTCTCCACCATTTCCTCCCATGGCTTTGATCACAGTGAGAATTACTTACAGGCCTGATTTGTTAATCACTTCTCCTCCCTGTGTGTCTGTGCTGATGCTAACAGCAACTTAAAGGAGGTGGGTGGGGTGAGGGGGGGTGATGATCTACTGGGTCTATAAATACAAGATAAACATTGATCCACAGGAGATCAATCGCGGATCACACTGACTCCTAACGGCACCCTGTAGGTTTGGACAGTAATCAGGTCTAACAACATATAGTCAGTGAACAGAGATGATGAGGAGTTTTGTCATTAATTCTAAAAAGGAGGCAATGAGCAGATACATTTGTGCTTGATCCTCACATTTCTCCCAGAATCAATATTAACCAGGTTAGGAGCTTATTGGTGGGATTTCTTATGCGCTGCTTAAGTGTTTTCATAATCTGGAGATGTACTGCATATATTTATCAGAGCACAGATAGAAGTTGGTGCACTGAGGTAAACAGGACCTCCGGCGTGTTAACTTAGAAAAGTGCTGGTTAAATTAAGACATATAAGGCTTTAACTTGAAAATTATTTTAGGGAAACATGATATATATCCTAACATTCTAAACCTAACCTGATAATAGGAAATTTGATTCCAATAATGAAATTATGTACGATAAATAGCGCCAATAATACGAAACCTAATTGCTTTCATGACCTCATGCACTAAAAGCAGCAAAACTGTCCTCCAACCCTTTTCTATTTGTTTAATAAACAAAGCTGAATGAATGATGCTTCATTAGAATAAACAGTTTCAGTTTCAGTTTTGGTTTTGTTGTGTCAGTGATGTGAGGTCTATGGAATACTGAATCATCTATCCTCACTCACTACATCGCAGTCTTTCCTAGCAGGTTATGAACTTCTTTTTAAAATACAAAATGTTTTGTTATTTTATGTGTATCAGCCATGAGAAGCATGTATTATCAGATGTTGGTACTGGTTGTAAAGTAATCAATATGCGTATCCCTTGAGGATGATAACTGTGTCATTGTTTTCTTACTCAGTAACAATGATACTGACCATGGTCTGGTGGTAGATGACTTTAGTGACGGGCGTTGACTTTTATTTTTGAACATTAACGTGGTAAAAACCGAGGACATGGTGACTGACTTCAGGAAGAAGTTTTACCCTGCTCTTCCTGCTTCCATTCACGGCCAAACTGTTCAAACTGTAAAAACCAGAACAAATATCTCGGGACATTCATTGACAATAAACTGACCTCACGTGGATGCTGTTCGTGTGAAGGCTCACCAGCATATATATTTTTATCGAAAACACCATAATTTTGATTCCCCTTTTTTGAAAATGTTTTATTCTTGTTTTATTGAATCAGTTTTAACTTTCCCTTTATTTTTTTCTCTGTTTGGGTTGCACACTCTTTTAAAACACGGAAAAGGCTGAACGCCATAGTCAAAATGTGCTGCAAAGTTGCAGGGGTAAATCTCAACGCCTTGTCAACTGCTCATAATGCAAGAGTAATTACAAAAGCCCAACTCAGCCTCGCTGATCCCGTTCACCCCTGAACAGTGAGTTCAAGTTGCTCTCTTCCTGTTGCAGGCTCATCCTCCCAGATGCAGAACTAACAGATTTGAAAACTATTTTGTCCCTTTAGCAGTTGGTTTGCTGAATACCTGTATGTGAACCATGCATCTTGTTGGTGTGTATTGTTTGCCTGTACTGCTTTGTCTTTTTTACTGCCGGCTGTGCAACAAATTGCCCCTCAGGGTTAATGAAGATAATCATTACCATTACCAGATTATTTTCATTACTGATGAATCTGCCTGTTATTTTCTCAATTAATCAATTTATCATGTACTGCCAATACAAAACAGCAAAATATGTTAACGTACTGTAGTGGTGACAGCAAAACTTTCTTTTTTATCAAACCAAGAATCCAAAACTCAAAGATGCAAAGTTTCTAAGACAAAAAATTATTTGAATGAACATCTGATGACTGTTAAAGACCAGTCCAATATTTGACAAATTGTTTCAGCCACACATATGGGTGCAATATACAGTATGTGACATATGACACAGTGCAAGCTCTGACCTGAAGCCTGTTGTGTCTGTGTGTGTTTGTGGGTGCATGTGTATGATTGTGCGTCGTCAGGCGTGAACGACAGTCACACCAGGACAGCAGCTGTCCTTCAACCCCCACTGAAAGGTGCCGCACGCCTGCTGTAGCCGATCCAGACTCTTCTCGTATCGAGGTAAAAATAAACTTCCCAGACAGCCCTGTCTGCCTGTCTGAAAATGATGGACTGCACACCTTTCTGCTCTGCACACAGGTACTCTGTCTCCTCACCCTCCTCCCTTCTTCATTTCCATCCCTCTTCTTCATCACTTTCATCCTCAGTCTCCTTTCTTCCTCCTCACCTCTCTCTCTCTCTCTCTTTCTCTGCCTTTTCTGTCTTGATGGTGCTGCTTTCTTTGTGCACTCCTTTTGGTAAGAGGCCATGTTTGTTTAATGATGAAAGGATGAAAGGAAGCAGCGGAGCCTCTTCCTCTCTCTCTTTCCCTCCTTCTTTCCATCCCTTCCTCTCTCGGTTCCCCCCGCGGCCTGGAAGTAATGTTTAACCAGAGAGATAGAGACAGAACGTTTCACAGGGACGAGGTTAACGGAACAGTGAGAGGCTCGACAAAACTCTTGACACCTCGTCAACTGAACATGAATAAAAGATGCGCCCATTTTTTTAAGGCACTGTACAACTCTGAACATTTCTAAGAACAAACTTGTTCAGTTGCTCTGTTCTGCATTGTTTTCCTGTCATCTCGTCTAAATCCGTCACTCTCCCGTGAACCTTAGCATCAGCTACAGCAGCATCAGTGTAGAACTATGTATCAAGCCTGAAAGATCTCGTGTATCTGCAATGTATGAATTCACAGCGATGATGAGAAGCCTGATGGACTGCATGAATGAAAGCATTGTGTAAATTAAGAAATGAAACCTTGTCCTTAGCACGCATTGGCGTGTATCCAGTCAGCTATCTTTTACCACACAAAAGCAGCCACGCTCAGCAGATGCCTTTGAGACAGACAGAAAGGTTTGACCTGTGATTGATTTCACAGGAGCTGTAAAATGTGACCTTTGACTCGGATAGAGAGAAAAGATCGATGAAAGTGAGGAAACACGGGAAAGCATGAGAGCAGAACGGGAAAAAAGATGAAGGAAAGAAGGAAAAGAAAGGGTTGAGCAGACTATTGCAAAGAACACAATGATTTTCTGCAGGCTCATGCAGTCTATCAGCATGTACAGCACGCAATGCCCACCAAAAACCTGAAACTTTGGCATTTTATTAAGAGAACTCTTTCAGATCACGCAAAGCAAAAATTACTTAAGTCCATTTTTCTTTTTGACAAGTTGTATTTATTGTTTAATGTGTCAAAGTGCTGGTTATCTGATAGAATATTTAGTCTCTTTAACAAATCCTGAAGATTTTTTCATCCCTCTACAGCAACCAGCATCTTTTTGCTCATCCAATTTATTTATCAATCATTTTTTCAGTGTTGTTATGCATATAATGCTGTTTGCTAAGTACCAACAAAGAGTTTTTGTTTTAATTTCCTCCATTTTGTGCTTTCTTTTCTAGAAAGCCTTATTTGAATTAATGGCAACTATATTTGCTTGTACACAAAAAACTTGACATCTGACGTAATTTTTGCGTTATTATTTTTTGTGATTCTACAGATTTTCATTATTAAGTAGATACATACATAAATAAAAACATTATTATTATTATATGGAAATTCAGGAAATCAACACATCATGTGGCAGGAAGGATGTGGAAACTTATGACAGTTTTCTGAATTGTCTATTCACATATAAAAACATGTTTTACATTTAGAAATGTATTTACTGGTGGAAATGACACCAACAACTGTTGTTGGTGGCCATAAATGGTTTAAAACTTGCATATGTCATATTGCACCAACAGAACACGTTGATTATTGAAATAATGAAATAAGAAATTGGAGTTGAAAATGATGCTGAATATTTTCTGAACTAGGTTCATAATAGACCAAGGACATTGTCAATAAAATCAGAGCAATTCAAGTTTCGACCAGTGTCGCTTTTGACTCGATTGATGGGGTCAAAAGCAACAATGTGCAGATTCTGCAGAAAGTCAAGTTGTGACAAAGTGCTCCACATTTGTTCAAAACAGCAAGTGGTATTGACTGAACACACATGAGGGGTTGATCAAAACAAGGTCTATAATTTTGTCTTTGAAATGATGTTTATGGAATACGTTAAGATGTTAATTTTGTCTCAATTATTCTGTACAGATGAAAGAAAAAATGAAATGGGTTCTAATACTGTCTTTATGTTCGGCCGCTGGAAATATTACGCACATAAATCTGACTCAAACCACTCCCCTCTTTCTTCCTCCTATCTCTCATTTATTTAACACACACACACACACACACACACACACACACACACCAACAGACGGCAGAGCTGAAACAGGACTGATAAGCAGACAGCGAAGCACCAGAAGACGGCACTTGGTTAGCATTCAATATCTATTGAACTTTAACTCAAAACTGCTAATTTCCTCAAAGAGGAGTGATCGGCTTTGAAAACACTAAACCCCCTCATGTCGCTCTCATTGTTCAGTTACCACTTGTTCAGCCGAGTCTCCTGCTGATAAAAAAAAAAAAACACCAACTATGAGGAACTCAACTGACTGACAGAGTCAAAATACTGAGCGCAGATAAGGTTTGAGGATTAGAGGACAGGGGAACGTTCAAGGTTAAGAATCCTCTAAATTTCACACAATAAAGTGAGAGCATTACAAAGGCTCTCTTGTCATTAAATAAACTGTCACTTAAAGTTATCTCTGCATGAGGATTTGAGGTAAAAGTGCTCCAACCGAGGCAGCCAATGCATTTATAATGGTTTTTGACTCCTTATTAGTCCCTCTACACTAAAGCCCTTTTGTGTTTGCCCTTGCTATCAGACATACTGCAGTAAATTGAAGACGTTTTGTATTTCCTGCCTGTCTAACCTGGCAATTTATGTTGTCAATAAGAACCACCTTACATTAATCACAGCTGCAACAGGGATGATTGAAGTGATCAGGTGCCTCCCACTTTGCTTCCTAATCCTATGTGCTAAACTCTGTGTGTGTGTGTGTGGGTGTGGGTGTGGGTGTGTGTGTGTTTGTTGTGTAGGGTAGTGATGGTGAGTGGGAACAAGTGAAGAGGGGGGGTGTTAGGAACAAAACTGACCCTTTTCTCCTCTAATTTCCAGTAGTTTTTGTCTTCTATGAGTCACTTTTAATTAAATTCATATTTGCAAGAGACCCCTATCCTGGCTGCTCCGATAAATCTGCACAAGACAACCGGTGAGCTTGAACAGCCAGAGACAGTAACCAGCTTCAGCCCTGTGATGAGCCTTAGAGGGAGGTGAAGGAGGAGTAAAGCAGCTCAGAGCTCAACCACAAACTCAGCTTAAAGGCATGAAGACAAGAACCGATTTTCCAAGATCAGCATTTAGGAGCGACCAGTAGATCGCTGCTAATCAATTTACTGCAGCGGCGATCAAAGTCTGGCAGAGCTTCAACTCACGACAGACAATAGCTTCAGTGATTGGATTTGCCTGTTATAGATTAGCTCCAGATTATTTCGCCCTTGTTAAAGATGAGATGGAAAAGTGATTATACATCTGGTCTGAATCTGCATGTTAACTGACATGTTTACAAGACTTGCTACCATGCTGACACAACGAAATGACACATTTTGACCAGGAAAATTGTATTGTGAAGTAATATATATTATGAAGTATATAAGGTGTGTATATATATACACCTGTATTTTGACGTTTTGGTTTACTTGGAACGTTTTTGGCTGGGGAGTGGATGCATCTTCCACAGTTGAGGTTGAGAGCAGGTAAAACATAGTGACTGGACGCCATTCAGACCGGAGAATGCGGTGAAGAAAAAGAAATATAGTCCTATGAGGCAAAATGGCAAGCGGATAAAGCCTGTCCCAGAACGAGAGTGAATCTCTGTTCTGCTTTCACCAACTTTCGAGCACTGAAGGAGAAAATTTGTTTGACCAATTTATATTAGTTAACCAATATTATCAGCCAATATCGGCCTATTGCAGATACATCAGTATTGACACATATGTTCTCTGATATGCACTGATTTTAAATGTTTTTTAAGGCTGGAAGAAATGCTTGTGCAAGTCATTTAAAGTGGTGTAATTACACAGTTTGTCCAGCAGAGAGTGGAAGATTATTTGAAGCTAATATGCAACTTTATCGAAACAAAACTTAACAATGCACGTTACTACATCACACAAAACAGCAATTTTGGTGAAACCAGGTCATACTTTATGGAGAAAAAGTCCTCTGCTTTTCCTTTTGATGTCCTACGACTGCTCCGTCTGTCTGCAGCCTTTCGTTTAGCGTAGCTGTCCCCAACAGCTACAAGCTATTCTATGATAACTTTTGCCAGTCCTCTGGCTCAGTCACTCTTTTTCTTTCCTTCCCCTGGTGCTGCAGCTGCAGCTCTGGCCTGCAGGCAGTCTAAATGTTGCTTTCAGGAACCTCCGTGAATCACAGAGTTGAGGGACATGAGAGGAAAAACCCAAAGACATTTTCTCCATAAAATATGACCTGTTTTCACTAAAATTGCTGTTTTGTGCGACGTAAAATGCATCATTAAGTTTCGTTTTTGAAACTGTGGGTTGGGTTAAGTTACATACTGTTGCTTTTATAACTAATAAGCAAAGTGTTCACTGTTCAGAGCACTGATGTTTGGAACAAAGTTTGTTAGAATGTAAGATATCCTGTCTCCATTACGTATCTTTGCCACAAGTACATTCCCCTAACCACAAATTGTATCTAAATATAATATCGGCTGACATAACAGAATTTTTTTGTTTCCTAACATCGGTGTCAGTATTGGCATCAAAATCCCATATTGGTACGGCCCTAATAAAAAGCTCCAAGAAGCTGGCCTGCGGTCTGTTGGACAGGTAACCTTGAAGGCCAAACACCAGCTGTTAGCTTGTGCTAGCTTGCTAAATTATCAGCAACTCCATTAAATGAATGTAATATTCCTACGTATCTTGTTGTGAAGGTACAAGCAGTACAGTACACACTATGATACTTCTGATGGCTTAGAGCCATGAGGAGAAGCCAAACTTGTGTTTACAAGCCACAACAAGCAATGCTACTGACTCTACCTTTAACAAAGAGAAGTAATAACATCCGAAATAAATTGCTGCCTGTGAACATCTTCATGCTAGTGATACATGAGTCACCGTCAACAGATGTGTTACTTGCAACAAAGCAGCATACCTTGCTTGCTCTCATGTATGATTTCCCTAAACTGCTTGATTGACTAAACTGTTGACGCAAGTCATATTTTTTTGCTGCTGTACATACTGTTTTTCCTCCTTAAGCTGAACCTGGAGATGTAAAAATGAACCACAGCAGAGACACAGCTGTGTCTCACACTCTGTGGGTGAGAAAGATTCATTTTCCATCTTTGCCAAAATACGTATTTGGTGTGGGCAGTGGCAGGAAATTTTATTTGCCCACAGGAAGTGATGCATACAAACTGTCTCATGAACTACAGTTAGTGATGTGGTCAGAGAAAGATGCTCTGTCCCTTTGGATACCTGCTACGTAATTATCACAGACTGCAGTGCTGTTTAATGATCTCAAACTACATTACTTCTGAATATTTAAACCTGCTGTCACTTATTTTCTGGCTGTTTGTGGGCAGCACAACACGCTGTTAACACAAACGACACCTAATAAAGTTGAGCTGGCAAACTTGTTAGCAAACAGTCATTTATTTACCAGAGGGCGTACAATACAGTGGAGGTAGCTTCAAGGTTTACAAGTGAAGCCAATGCGAAAAGTGCCCAAAACCTGCCCTCTTTCTAAAAGCCTCACTCACCAGCTTCAAGTTTTCTTTATTACAACATGATGTTCCTTTTGTAAATTATGGTCCTATTTAAAGTAAAAATCGACAAAGCTATCAAGTAGGGTATGCCGTAGAGTGTGACTATCTTGTGATTGACAGTTGGTACCACAGCGACTGTCAAACAGGATAGAGCGCAGCGACAAGGAGTCATGGCAGCTCAATACAGTGAATTCTGGCACCACACAGAAAGGTTGGTGACGGCCATAATGCCAAGCTCAAGGCTTTAAAACAGTAGCTCTTTACATAGTCAGTGTTATTCACACAACCAGCAGACATGACAAACATTAGCATTCACTCAGAGTCTTGTTTCTGGCCACCTGATTGTGACTTCTTTCACCCGGTTTTGAACACAGACACATCTAGATGTTTTACTTCAGTTTCTGCACAAGCTTGCTGATTTTGTCTGTGGTTTGCTGCTGTGCAGGGTAGCGTGTATTGGGTTGTAAGAGCTTTTCTGATGAGTAAAAACTACCTGGAAATTATGCAAATAAGAGCGGAGCAGGAAGAGACAAGTCGTGGGTTAAATTTATAAACACTGAGTTCTGAGGGGAAACTGAGAGTGAGGTGATAATTATTTGAAATAATTATTTGACAGATTACCTCTTTCACATTACACATAGTCATTTTATCCATTGCAACAAAAATGTTGAGGTATATACTGTGTATCAAGATATAGCTGAAAAATATTGCAGAATAATTTTCAGCCCACATCGCTCAGCCCTTGCCACAATCCAATTATGCGTTACAGCAACTTTAAATCCACTTTGAGTTTAACAGTTACCTGCTGCCACTAACCAACCTGTAAAGTGAGGTTTACTACATGACACTATGACACGACAGACATGTTCTGTATAAAGATATGACTTAAAAATACAATCAGAGCTGTGTGACACATGATAACTGATATATGAACATTTGTGAGGATACTGTAAATCTCACAAAATATCAGCAAGGCCACGGTGATATTGCTTTTTTTATTAACAAAACAAAAAAGGTGACCATTCAGGTCTATTATACACATTTAGGTGACACCCCAACCTTTACATTGACATTGGAATTCTAACTAAATGGGGTTTCATGGTCTCAGTTGAATGTGGGTCAATGTTAATCGGGAGAGCAAACATCTGTACAGTATTGGTCAGTTAATGTAACTGACAACCTGAGTTGTCCTAAACAATATAAAGTGAGAAACAGAAGAAAAATGAATTCTTTACAGTGCTTTGCATTTATATGTATGGAACAACAGTTAGAGACTCTGGAGAGTGCCGATGAGGGATTAACCTGCGATGCCTCATGAATGAGTCAAATGCAGATGTTCGGCAGAGTGTTTATAGACAGACTTCCTGTATTTAACAATAGCCTAAGATTTCTCCTGTTTTGGTAAAATTTGACAAGTGACTTCTGGAGAACTTAATACACAAATGAACAAAGAGAAAAAAAAGAACAAACAACCTGCGAGTGAAACACACCACCCTCTCCAATTCCACAACGGAGGAAAATTACAGAAAGAGAGCAAATGAGAGAAAGGGAGTGATGGGGTGACAGGAGCGTAGAGAGAGATGAAAGGTTCTGGTGAAGAGGAGAGATTGGAGAAGGGGGATTAGAGAGGCAGAAGAAAAAAAAAAGGCAGATGGGGAGGATGGAGGTGATAGGTGCAAGCGGATGAGCCCCAAGATGAATGCTCGTGAGATCTGTAAACTTTTATATTCTAACGTTGAGGATCCTCGCTGAGCGTTGTCTCCGTTCGCCAAGCACCCTGCTGTGACCTCCTTTTGCAAATTAACACAAAACCGTGAAACGAAAAACAGCCCCGCTAAACTAGACCTGATTCCTACCATTCTCCAAGAGAAAAAGCAAATGATTACACGCTGTGCTGAAAACATAACATAGAGAAAGGGCAGATTCAAAGGTACACAAGCATACTATGCCTCAGACTATGCAGTGAGTTTCATTATATTTTTATAAAAGAACTTCAGTGTGTTCTGTGTGAGAGGTAATAACAATGGAGAAGTAATCCTAGATTGAACTAAATCGCAGTCAGGGAGTTGAAATACTGTAATTATCTCCTGGATATGCTTACCTACTACGAAAGACTAAATTGCTGCCTTAAATCTCCGCTGTGTATGTTCAGAGAAAAGAATAATGTCGGTAAAACTGACGTTGTGAAGCATCTACTGAGAGCTATAGTTTCTTTGAAGCACTTTGCTTTCAAGCAAATGGAGCACTTTACAGAATAATAAAGCAATAGCGAGAAACAAAGTGACTCCTTTAAATTTCCAGTGGAAATTGCATAGAACGATAAATTAAACCTGCAGTTAACGGCTGTTTGGTAAAGCTCATAGAGTTTAGCTGCAGCATGTCTTTCAGCGCAGTACCTGTGTTTTGTGTTGTTCTTAATCAAATGTTGCATCATGAGTGTTTTACTCAGCGTCGGCGCCGTGCATGTGCCTCTCTGCCAATGCAGCTGCTTTGGATGACATCGTTTCTGAGACATTTTTCTTTGCCATGTTACATAATACATAACTTTGCAGCATATATGACTGATGCAATACAGGCAGTGACAGCAGTAACAGGTACAAAGGCAGTCACCCAGTTCAGAACAGAGTCGTATCAAATTGACCAGTAAGCAAGATCAGCTCAGAGCTTAAAGACAGGTTTGGAAAAAGCCAGATGGTTGTTTTACTCAACCTAAATTTTAAAGGCTGAAACTCGCATTTATAATTAGGAGTTTATTTTCATTTTATTGTATTTGTTTTTAATTTAACCTCCATCTTACCAGGCATATTCCTTTTGAGATTTAGAATCTCTTATGCAAGGGAGTCTGGGACAAGACAGCAGCATAAGAAGTTTCACATGAATGAAACAAACGACTTAAACAACGATATACAGCCAATGTTTGTTTGTTTATTTATTTATTAACCATAAACATACTGTAAATCACCAATACATCAATATATATCAAAGAATGGGACGAACAAACGTACTAAAACTAAATATCTTATTATCGGTGAAATTATCTAATTATCAGTGAAAATCAACTTTTCGGTGGTCTACCGTGAAAAACTTCATATTGACACAAGTTCTATATGACCTCAATGTAGTTTGGCAGTTCTGCACTTTAATCTCTTGCTATTTATCAACCATCACCGATACTAA
>JAQFJA010000022.1:22519031-22529833 GCA_029874485.1 Naso brachycentron
GTATGCAGTCATGTAAGGACGGTAAATTTATGGAGAATTACGGTGGTTTAACTTCACAAAACAGACAAGGGACAACTGAGGCCAAGACACTGAGGCACTGAGGACTATGCAGACACAAAACATGGTAAAAGAAAATGTGTGTTTCTGTGTGTCTGCAGGAGAGAGAGAGAGAGAGAGGGAGGGAGAGAGACAGACAGACAGACAGGGAGGGAGAGAGAGAGTCTGAAGCAGTTCCTAAGCCCGGCCGTCACGCATGCTTAACCTTGCGCTAGCGCCTGTACGATGCAGCTTGCATATCAATGATGGAGGAATATCAGCAGAGAGGTCTCCAACCAACCTTCCACTATACTCAGCAGGCAGGGGAGGCACAGCAGCATCCGCACTTACACACTTACACTACGGCACTTACCACAGAAATGCAAGTTAGATTACACTGGTGAGCACAAAAGCAGTTGTGGCACAGTGTAAGTGAGACACTGCTGACTCATGTTTAGAAGAAATAGGGAAAAACTGAAATACAACTATTATACATCACTAGATATACAAGTGAAAGAATGAGGATGCTGAAGTAATTTATGTTTCTGACAAACAAGAATGCTGTAATGCAAGTAAGAAATGAACAGTGAGTCGGCTTCATGCATTTCTCCACTGAGCCTAAGTGTTGTTCCCACTAACAACATTTACTTTTGGCTGCAGCTCTCAGGTTACAGGAAACACTTTTTGCTGTGGTTTGGAGCAAAGCCGTGCATATTTGATGTCACCAGGGGCAACAACAAAAAAAAACTTCCTGACAAAAACCACAAGTGCTACCACTAATAACATAACAAAGCCTTACAGCATGGATTACAGTCACCAGTCATGATGAACAAAGCATAGTATGAAATGCCCTCCTCACTGCTCCATGTCTCACACTTAACCACAGCACACTGATCTGAATCCTCCACTCCCTACGTGTCCGTGTCTCCACGAGGGTTGAGCGTCTCCGGTGTGATGCCTTACGTATCTCGATATACTGTCAATGATCCGATGCATCAAAGATACGTATGCAACATCTACTGATCCGATACGATTCACACTCCAATCACGATGCAGTGCGATTCAATACAATGTGATCCAACAGAGTGTGATTCGATACATTACGACGTGATTGGACAATGCAAAGGAATGATGCTACGCAATTCAGTGAGTTTGATTATTTATTAATCAATGATTTATCCAGTAAAAGCTAAAATGAGAAGAAAAGGTAGGGCGCTCGGTGGCTCAGTCGGTAGAGCAGGCGCCCCATATACAGAGGCTGTGTCCTCGCCGCAGCGGACCCGGGTTCGATTCCACCTGTGGCCCTTTGCTGCATGTCATTCCACCTCCGTCTCCCCTGTTTCCTGTCCACTCTTCAGCTGTCCTGTCCTAATAAAGGCACAAAAAGGCCAAAAAAAATATCTTTAAAAAAAAAAAAAAATGAGAAGAAAAGGTGAAAAAACTATTAAACTAAACCATTAGTCTGCTATAAATGTCTTATGAAATGAGAAATGTGTGTGTGTGAAATGTATTATTGATGCGCTCTTATCCGTTTTTGGTTGTCTGCTAAAACTTCCAACATGACCGTTGCGGTACACGCTCACAGAGCAGAAGTTGTAAAGTTTTAACCCTGAACCATTGCCCTGAACATGGCCAGTGCCATCTTTTTTTTTTGTTTTAGAGGACCATCGTTGTTTAAAATATTAAATAAAAGGAATGTTCCAACATGACGGATTACAACCCTGGCGACCCAGCAAGTGCTGTTTATTTGTTATTACTACACACAGGAAATAGCAGGAGCCTGTAGTAGGAGTCTTTCTACCGCTCTGTGCGATATGGACCTGAGACTCAGCTATGCGTAGCAAACTGAGTTTCACAAAATATGTCCGCGGTGCATGGTAACGTAACATAGGTCCAATTTAGGAGGAATAAAAATGTCAAAATATCAAATTACAGGGTCAGTCACATTTCTGAACAAATACATAAAACATCTAATGATCAAATAGATCGGATTTTACCAATGCAAACATTTGCCAACGGATACATCTCCATTTCTTTCCAAAACTGCCTCCATTCACAGCTGCTCTACCAATGCACTCGCATCTTGCTCACGTGTGTCAGCGTATCAATACGCATCAGTCAATCAATCTTCCCTTCCCTGGTCTCCACCGCAAATATAAACCTGATACACTGTAACTATGACAGGAAGGAGAAGAGGACAATGCCATGGGGTGTTTCTAATTAAAACAGAAGCATCCAGGGGCACCTATGTGGTCCTAAGGGACCAGCAGCAGGTGATCAACTCCCTCTTCTGAACCCTCCATCTTTTTAAGCGAGTGATAAAAGACTTTCAACTGTGCCCTCTTCTTCTCTCTTCCGCTTTTTTCCCACATGCTATCTGATGCCGACGGAGGCCTTTTGTCACGTCGATCCTTCCCAAGGACCCCAAGGCATCCTGTGAGGGTGCCATCTACAAGGTCCTCTCTGTTGATTGACACGTCACCTCTTTTTCTGCCGACGTCGATCAGATGCCGTCTCCCTCCTGCCTCCCACAGCTCAATAAGAGGCCGCTGCTTTGATAGCAGTTCTGTGGCAAGTTACATCTCTGGCAGCAGGGATAAGAGAGAGACTAGGAGGGATGCCAGCAGATAAAAGAGGACTTTTAACAGCCTCTATGTGTGCAGCAGGTTAAACAGTGTTTTCTATCAGGGCCTTGTCAAACTGTCATCATCATTTTCGTTTGAAGACAACTCTGTATGCCTAGAAAAAAATAAAAGAAAACATATCAGAGCTCCATTTCTCCTCTGGCTTTCTTGTAATCCTAGATTGATGCTAATCTAAAATGCTGTGAGGATTAAATACATTGGCAGCAGTTTTAAGTCGATAGCTTTCACTGACTGTCAGTGTTGGTGAAAGACAACAATAGGAGTGGTGACAGTTCTCTGTGTTCTCGCAGTTGTTCACAAGCGTCCCGTGAGAGGCGATTAGCTGTGTAATGATCACTGGACGCTGTAGTTTGCATTCACACAGGCGGCGTGACAGACAGATGGAGGTTGATTTGGAGGGATGAAACATATGGGGAGAGTGTTGTAAGCAGACAGCTCAGATGGGCTAAGTGACTCAGACATGCAGTATGCTCCCTGTTGACCCAAAGCAGCACAGAGCAGAGACGGATTCACGCACATTGTCACACACTTTTACACTGTTCTCTGTCGCCTTAAACAGGGAGGAGCAGAGCTTAGCTACATCTGAAGCCTCAGCTCCACCATATGACTCTAATGTTTGTGCTGACGGGTCTCTCACAGGGTCTTCTTACTCCATCACTGGACTCAAGCCTAAAGAACCAGGTGTGGCCACATACCAAAGCAAGTGATCCACAGAGAGAGTGAGACGCACATAAAGTGCAGAAGTTCCGACGCACAGTCATTATGGAGTGATAGACCAGGAAGTTCAGCAGGATATCATCTGACCTGGTCTGACCTGGACACAGAAACACGCTCTTTTGAGCGGGCGGCAAGGTAGTCTAGCGGTTAGCACTGTCACCTCATAGCAAGGGTCCCTGTGTTCGCATGGGTTTTCTCCAGATGTTCCAGTTTCCCCCACCATCAGAACATGTATATAGATCTTTCCCCAGTAAACACCCTTGACCAAGCTATTGGCTTAGAACCTGGAATTGGTTCCCGGGTGCAGCACTGTGGCTGCTCACTGCTCCTCAGAGATGGGTTAAATGCAGAGTACACTGTATATGTAACCAATAAAATACCTTTACCTTTTAACCTCTTTCTCTCATTCAGTCCTTTTTTGTTTTGACCTCTAAACTGCTGGACATACAGTATGTCGAGTTTGAAATTTGTTTCTCACCCTTCAAGCTGACCAGCAACACGTTTCATCTCTGGCTGTATTCTTTTGTTCACGCTCTAAGAAATGATCTTCCTCTCTTCCCTCTAATGACTGTGCCTCTGTCATTTCTCAAGGACACGGAGACGTAGCAAACACCCAAAAAGCTCATCAATTACATTCATCAGGTGGCAGCTGGCACAGACAAATTCAGATTCCCTGCACAGTCGATGCAAAGCATTGTGAGCGTACAGTTCGTGTGTGTGAGAGATGCTGCTCTCTTTTTATTGTAGTTCTCCTGTAATGCGACTCACTGTCAGAGCCAGAGTGGCAGCCTGAATTGCTTCTGTCGGATAAACACTCCCAGCATGCACTGCTTTTGCTTCAGTCTGCGCAATGCTGCACAGGCAGCCTCCTGGCAGGATTCTGAGGTGTCTCGGTTCAGAAGTAGCTGTGTGTGTGTGTGTATGTTTGTGTGTGTGTGTGTGTGTGTAGAATGATGATCCTTACACCACCAGAAATGCTTAAGTCTGCACCAGATTTTTGGGTAGCAACTGAACTACTCAGTGAACAACAATGACACTTTTTTGAATTCTGGACTTTTCACAATTGTGGCTTTAGCATTTTATTTTGTTAATCTGGTAAGTAAAAAAAAGACAAAGCACAGATAAGTGTTTCACTGCCTCTGGAAAAAAAAATCAACCAAGGCAGATATGCTGCATGTCTGTGGGACCAAGAGAAATAAACAGAAGTGAGAAGACTTGTAATCATGAGTGTGTCTTTTGAGCAGTGTTTGTTCCATGATTCATTACACACACACACACACACAAAAGAAAAAAAAGAATGTGTACGATATGCTGCAATGCATTTCACTTCCAACCACAATCCCAAAACTATGTGGAATGTGTCCTCTAACTGCCAGTGACTGAAACCTACACTCGCTGAACTGCTGCAGTACACAGTCAGTGGTCGTGTACTGTCACTCCGAATCAAAATCAAGTGCAGACCGTTACACAGGTACAGCCAGAGAGAGAGAGAGAGAGAGAAGATAACGGAAACCGTGTTGCTGTTTAAGACCCATACAGAATGTTCACTGTGGGCACACAACAGACTGCTTCCTACTAGGAACAGGCATTTTCTGTATTTTCAATATTTAAGTGCTCTCATTGCCAAAAGAACGATTGCTTGCAAATTATAATTATTAATATTTTTACTGTATAAAAAAATATAAGGGAGCTCCATGTCCAAGGCTGGAAACACAAGCAGAACCAGTGTTTATCCAAGCAAATATTAGGCTATGGGCCTGTTAGGCCTTGTTCAGACTGCCAGCCCCAATCGGATATCATTTCCAGATTGTATCCACATTGATTTTATTGAGTCTAAACAGCAAAAAAACACATAAAATCTGATTTTTCAAATCAGATCCAAACCACATGGTGAGGTAGTTGAAATGTGATTCAAATCCAATTTGTACAGAAGCATCTTAAGTCTGGACGTTCTGCTCATTTAAATTGGATATCAGAGTGTCTTTTGCATCACTCCATGGATACTGGGAGCCTGAATGGAGTGTCTTGACGGATAAAACGAGGTGCTACACAGCCACAGAGCCTGACACACGTCCCGTAGCGCAATCGAAAATTTGCACGCCACCTCTCATGATCAAATGTCTCAAGGATGAGACGCTCCCGACAATCACTGCTTTGCATACAGACCTGAACCAAACCTGAAGCCCTGCAGGACGGAACATCATTTGTTCATCGGTCTGTCCCGTCACCGAGTCTGTCTGCTGCAGCAAAGTACAGCACCGTGACTTGGCAGTGCAGGTGTCTGGATAGCGAGATGATGTATCTACATTTTTCCAATCGTATTTCGCATGGGGAAGGTTGCTCATCAGCTGAGTACTGA
Organism: Naso brachycentron; assembly: GCA_029874485.1. NCBI lineage: Eukaryota > Metazoa > Chordata > Actinopteri > Acanthuriformes > Acanthuridae > Naso > Naso brachycentron. The sequence continues at coordinate 22,524,789 of JAQFJA010000022.1, forward strand.
TGCTGACGTCGTTACCACAGTAACCCTTGCAGATAGGTCAGTACAGAGCGGTAATGTCTAGATGCAGCAAATCCGATCTGATCACTTGCAAATGACAGTGTGGACGGTCTGTGTTAAAAATTAGATTTGAGAAACAAAACAGCTTTGTCTGACCAAGACTAAGAGAACATGAATCCAAAACTTTCACATTTATGTAAATAAACAGCCCGCAACTGAACAATAGTAAAGCCACATTGTGGACACGTTGCAGATCAGCCCTTCATTTCACTGTGCTCTCCTGCATCTTCACTCTCTTATAGCTGCTGTTCACCATGATGGTGGGTTGTTATGATACTCTGACCAAAATTTTTTTTAAGAACGCCATCAGCTCGTGGAAGCCTTCTGCTTCGACAAAATCTAATGAAAGCATATCGCCGGTTATCTTTGTTATTGTTACCAGACTAATCTTCTCCACTCTAGTATCATCAAAACAACATGTGCCAACAGGGTTAACAAATTATGAGATGCCAGGCTGCCTGTTGTCTGTCTCCACTGGTTTTTCCTTGTGCATAACTGCATGTGGTTAAATATCGAACTAGCATTTCTATATGCAAGTTTAACGCCACATACCTTGCACTGCACGTTACCGTCGTCTTTTTCATCAAAGTATTTCCAGTCATCACTTTTCCTGGTCACAGCTGACATGGTGCATGCAACGTCAACTGAGCTGAACTGTTACAGTCTACAATAACGTGTGCACAGCTGCACAAGTAATAAAATGTTACTCGAACTGTGACTCTAATAATGATCACTGGAGTACTCAAATAATCGTACCCATTCCTACTTCCAACTAGAATAGACAAACAGACACTAGACATTTAAAAAGAAATATTTAGTTGGTTGGAATCTGCAACCTCACAGATAGATGCCACTCAATCCTACATATGGACCTTCAAAGGATCACTCAAATCTTTAAACACATATTATCCACCTGCCACTTTTGGTGTCAAGATAGTTTGTGTTTTATTTGCAGATGCCCTGTTACTCAGATTAATCTAAAGAACTTGTCGCCAACAGTTTGTGACTGGAACTATTTTTTAACGATGAAAAACAAACCTGATGTAGGTAAGGTACATTGTTTCAGATGTTGTCTTTTTTTGGGAGCAGATTTTTCATGACTGTGGCACATCTGAACTATCTGCGTCTCTTGCATGATAACAAAAGAGAAAAGTAAGACAATATGTTTTTGTTTATGTATTTTAATGATTTGGGTAAATGGAGCCTTCAAAAAATTTGCTTCTCACTCATCTGTTTCTCTTTATCTTCATATCCTCCTCTTTAAGAGTTCAGATTAAACCAAAGGACTTAATAAGTGATAACAGCTTTAGCCACATCTTCAGAGAATTTCATGAAATGTGTGTCGAATAATGTGCGCAGACATTCACCACAAAATTTATGGGGCAAAAAATACAGTCTGGAGAAATGTCGGGCATGGGCTTAAGTATAACGACTTACAACAAAATGTTTCCATCAGGCAAACTTCTTATGTAGGAGAAAAATATGGTTTTAATACAGTCCTATAGATTAATTACATTGTTGACAGAAAGTGCAGCATATTTTGTGTCTTTGTATCCCGACCTGTCATCTAAAGATTCATGCAGAATACCTTAAAGGTCTGAAAGTTTTATATAGAGACAGCAAAGAGGGTAACTGCCATGCAAAACAACAGGGGATAATTAAAGTGCGGAAGTGTCCTCACAATTCCCCAAGATACAGAAAATGAAGCTCTCTGTCTTTCCTGGTATTTCTCCATACTGCAAACCTACAGATTCATGCAGCATTTCATGTTGAATCTGTTTGTGATTCTCCTGATGCTAGATTTTTATCGGCTAATATTGCTTTTTTCTACCCGTATGCAAAGTGCACCACTGCCAGATAAACATTTGTAAATCTCTGATAAACCCGGAGAGGAAAAAAGTTCCCAAAATGCATTTGTAGCAAGGATGCACCACACAAACCAGATGCATATCGCACAGACACGCACACACACACCAGTGAACAGAGCTGCATAGAGGTCAGATACATTCAGAGCTTCTTTACATCTAAATGGGCAAGCCGCCAGAGCCCTGTGTCTGCGGGGGTCCATTCTGAGGTCAATACTACAACACTGTAAACTAATGATCCAGCAAATTCCCTCAGTCCTGCTCTCTCCCCTCCTCCTTCTTTCCTTCAGTCTGTTGATGCCCTCCGTCTCTCCCACTCTCTGATCCCCCGCTGCGCCGCAGAAATGAGAAACAACTGAAGACTCGGCGGCACCGGGCCTGCTCTGCTTTTCTGATACACACCACTGATAAACAAGACTGCTTGTTAGGAGACAAATGAAACTCTGCCTTGCCTGATATTTGCCTTTTGCTGTGTTTTCATCTTGTGTTTTCTTGTCACCCACTCCTGTCTTTTGTCTCAGCCTTGGCATTAACGCCCAATGGAATATCACTCTAGCCTCAAAAAGTAAATACAGATAACGAAATGATCTGCAACACTGTGGAAGTCTAACTTAAATGGGATGCCGGGCAGTTACACATAAATGTTAGAAGTTTAGCGTTTGCAGGAAAGATCTTGGCAGTTCTGATTTTGTAAACACTTAAATTTAGACCAGCACAAAAGAAGCATTTGACATCATTGTTTACAAAATACACCACAGAAGAAAAATGCATGCTTATGGTTAGTGGTTAATTCACCCAAAAAAAAGAAAACTAATTAACAACACAATCAGAAGATGCTTCATTCACAATAAATACAAACTGTGGCTGGAACGTTCAAACTCGTGTTCAGTAACACAAACATGAAGAGTTCAGGTTTATGTTTCCTTTGCTGACAGCAGCTAATCCACTTATAGACCATGTTCACACAGAATGTCTGAAATGCAAACTGAGATCTCTTCTTCATGGCTAACTGAGCCGCTCTGCAAACTGTAAGGCCACCTCTGACTAACACTGCTACAGAAGAAGTATTTGCTGTGTTTGATCAAGAAAAAAGCTTCACACACACACACACACACACACATACACACATACACACACGGCTACATGTGTTCACAGCATATTTCTGGCTTGGAGGAAGCTTTCCATCTCTGCTACTGTCACAGAGCCACACTGCTCTGTTCCGTCCCATCCTTTTCATATCGATTGGGGATAAAGAATGGGGCTCAAGGGATGGAGCCCAACACTCAATCACACTGTTGACAAACACGAGCGAAGTAGATTCAAAAGACAGTAAATAAATGCTGTAGTAGCTGGAAGTAGATGTGAGATGCTTTTACAGCCATATTGCCAGAACAGAAAAAAATGCAATGGACTCAGCAAATGAAAAAATGCATTTTTAAAGACATGACTCTGTACATTTTTCTTTGTACAGTTACGACGAACCACTGCTCTCCCGCTGTCTAAATCCCTCATCCGAGGTCCTAACCGGAGAGAAAGACCGACTGTAAACATGTTTTCTATCTGTTCACAGTTAAAAGCACATCATCGATAACATGCTCTGCCTTTCCAGCAGGTGCTGATCTATGAGCCCTGCTCACTGACCATCTGACCCTCAGCATCCAAAAAGCACAGAGCAGCCATGCCTGCTATGATGCAACTGCAGGGGCTTCACCTTAACTAACACTTACACTACAATTGATTCTCTGTGCAGCTACTTTGGGAATTTTTTTTATTTAGCGTTAGTTTCACACATCTCATGCATTAAGGCAAAAAAGATGCCATGTTGCAAAGTACAGCACAAAGAGGTCATGTGCTAAAATTAATATTGATTTATGGTTTAAGCAGCCTATTTGTAACAGCCTTAGTGGATGACAGTTCTATAAAATTACATTTATTACCAATAACCTGTTACAGACCTCCAAATCGTTTTAACTCTAAAATATAAAAGCTCTTGTCTGAAAGGAAAAAATCCTAATTAGTTCCATTCCTGGGTCAAACTCTGCTCCCTGTCTGTAATCATGTCAATAAACAGGAAAAAAAATCACCATACTTATGACAGTTATTTCACAGGACATGTAAAACAACCACCTTTCGATTTTACAGAGGAAGAAAAAAACAGATCGACTGTCCTTGTCTCACCTAAAGTGAAGACAAGAGGACTGTCTGCGGTCAGTCAAGGCGCGTGGCGTTCATGAGACAGTCTCTTTTAAAAGGGACACCTTCAAAAACACAACAAGCCGCTCGCGAGCCGCCGAATGCGCGGACTTTGTTGCCGCTTCCACCGCCGACGGACGGTCGGGAAGGTCTCGGTTCGCTCCGCATGTTTACAAAACTGCCACTGTGTCACTTGGTCGGAACACTTAAATACACTCACACAACACACGTAAACCAACGCAAAATCATAACTGAATGCACAACTACAACAGCACGGAATGAAATTAAATAGACAACAAGCGCAGAAATGCCAAGACATCACAACGTGTTGTTGGATTCAGAATAAAAACGTCCCGAGCCTGAAATGAAGCAGCGAAGCAGAAACTGCGTGTCAAATTCTAGCCAACTTTGACTAATTACAGTAAAACCCCGCCGACAAAATGTCTATTTTTCTGTAAATAAACCAAGCAGACAACTTTCCAAGGCTCGCAGAGCGCTGAGCAGAGCGCCCCATGCCGCTGTAGCGCCGTGTGCCCTCCCCTACCGCAGCTCGTGTGTGACTGCCCCTGGCCGCTCGTGAACTTCCCTCGCAGCCGCGGTTTCCTCCCCCATAAATAAAACTTACTTTTCTCTGGCTTGGCTGTCGGACGGCACGTTGCTACTCTTGCCTTTGGCGTACATGCTTGCAGAGAGCTCCGATTGTCACGCACCTGTCAACCCATCACAACCTCCCTGGGCACAGCCCCGTCACCATGGTGACACAAGCAGCGTCGTCTCCCATTGGATGTCCCGCTGTTCGGGACCGCCCGCTAGCCATGGCAACCGCCAGTGAGTGACAGCTGCGTGACACGCCCCTCGCTGAATAGCTCCACCCCCCCGTCTCTCTCTCTCTCTCTCTCTCTCTCTCTCTCTCTCTCTCTCTCTCTCTCT
>JAQFJA010000022.1:22538004-22549481 GCA_029874485.1 Naso brachycentron
TGGACACACAGTGACTGCTCACATGCAGGCTCGCACTTACTCAGCTAGACAAAGAAATTAAACTTCTGCATAAGAGAGAAGAGCATACTGTGTATTTGTTAGACCATTTTATAGACTGTAAAGCTGATCCATGCAGCAATTTGGCAGCTGTTAAATGGTTTATTACTAAAAGGGCCTCTGGCATTTTTACTCAACAGATGTTCAGAAATCATACAGATGATATCACTTAATTTTGATGACTGAGTCGTGTGCAGTGATGCCACAAGAAATAAAATGAGATATGATGGTTATAATGCAGATGTAAATACAGACTCTAAAACCCTATGGTCATTGTAATTATCACTAAATAGTCTCAATTTGTTACAAGGATTGAAATATACCTGAGGGGGCAGAGAAAAACTGCCATCCTGAGTTGAACATGCAAACAGACTTTTCTTATGTATTGTGGATGTCTGTGGTTAATTGCACTGGTGAGATGAAACAGTATTTCATCCCGGGACCGAGCAGAGAAAAAGAGCAGTTGAGCCGCGCTGAAAAACTCCATCACAATTAGATGTATGCACAGCCTTTTTCTGAATTCTGAGCAGGTTTTCCATCGGTGAAATTCCTGATGATCTGAGCTGGGTTGAGCGTGCGCTGGGTGCTGATGTGACTAACAGAACACTCCAGCAGCAGAGCGCCAGTTGTGCTGCCGCAGAGGACTCTGGGTAATAAGGCTGCAGATGAGTGCTACCCAAAAAACAAAATAGGAGACTGGGGGTTGGTTGTGTGTGTGTGTGTATGTGTGTGTGTGTGTGTGTGTTTGTGTATAAGGGTGGGTGCATGGCAGTGTGTGTGCATGTGGGAAAAAGAAACAACACTTCTAATGCCGCCAGCCAAAAGCACTCTCTGATCTGCGATACTGAGATGACCCCAAGCCAGACTTCTCCAAAGAGTACAACATGCTTATGAAAGAACACACACACACACACACAAATTCGGTTGCTTTATCATGTTTATTTGCCTACAAGGACAATTTTTTTAAAACACACTGTAGATTTGCTTTTATCATGCAAGATGCTGTTTACTTTTTATCACATCTTGGTAATCTTTTTGAGCAATTATTATAATTAAAGAGAATTTGAAGGTGCCACATGAAAATAACAGAATTTCATTTTACTAAGGGATCACATGACTACTTGTATGTCAAAGCGGTTATTTATAGTGTTGAACCCAACAGAGAATTATCACCAACTCTGCAGTTCCCTTCTGTTTTACACTTTATATCTCTCAGGTCATTGTTTGGTTTTCCGGCCCACAACTTTACTGTTCCGGTTCACTTTCCCCGCTCCTGTCAGTGTTGTTTCCAGACACAGCAGGAGGCCATTTCCAAGGAAAACACTCTGAAAGCCCAATGTACACTAAATCGAAGAGCAAACAGCAGACAGACAAAGTCAGTGACCCTCGGCAAACATAGCATTTAGCTACTAACAAGCCCGCTAGTTCCCTCAGGAGACGAAAACAGAGCTTAAAGAGAGTTAATCATGGATTTGCATCTGGTGGCCAAAAACACAACTCCAGATAAATTATAACGCTGCTGGTATCCACTGGATCTTTAAATTGGCAGCTAACAACTTTGTGGTAACTTCCTCATATGTCAATGTTATGTTAATAGGTTGTGCTGCCCCAAGTAGCCAAAAATTATGTGACATAATTTTAAATGCCAGGCGGGAGGGGCTTACCTAGGCATTGCATTTTAGTTTGTCAGTTGGGTTGACTGTATTATGGTGGACACGGGACAGTTTATGTTATCATGAAGAACACTGAATTGTTTAAAAATCGCATTTTAAGGAGGACAAACAGAGAAGAAAAAACTAAATTTACAAGAAACCCGCATGTCTCGTCCCATCTCTTACAGTTGCCCCCATGTGTCAACTTTTTTTTGATCATAACAGCTTTTAAAATCAAGTGATGATGCAGACAGTCAAAGTATAAATAAATCTATGTTGTCAGTCATTTATTTTCCATTCTACATCAGAGTGGAAAGGGAGAGGACGCTCCAGTGTTTACTGTCTGCCAGAGTCTTTTTCTGCACCACCACTTGAGAGGTGCTAAAGTCACTAATCTAATCTAAAACGCTACACCTCGGAGTTTTTCTATGAAACTTTGGAAGCAATTTATTGTCAAATGAGAGTCTGTTTGTTAAAACTGATCACAAAATAATGTCTTAAATTTTATAATGTTCTTGTAGGCCTAAATCTGTCAAAAATGTAATTAACAGCATAAAACAGAGGACACTTAAAAATACACTCCTTTTTTTAGTTATGCTGATATAATTTACATCTATGTGTTTTAATTCATATGAATAACTTTTCATTATTTTTTCCCACACCATCTAATGATGTTTTATGATAACAATAGCAGCCATGCTCTATAATTTTAACTCCACACAGCTTTCAGGCAAGTCAGGACATTTTGTCCAGGCTAGAACGTAGAGCCTCTAACCTGGGTTAAGTGTCCTCCATCTGGTTACACCTCTCACCCTCATCTCTTCTTTAAGCCTAGATGATGGATGGTCCTGCATCAAGGTCAGGACAGAGGTTGTGTGCCCATATTAACTACCCTCTTCCACTGATAGACTGTCAGACCCTTTGCGTCTGGAAGCCTCCCATTGGCCCTGATGTAAACAACTGCAGCGACAGCGGCTGTTTGGTGAGAGACAGGAACGGAGAGCGGTCCCAAACCTTCATCACATGGACAACATATATGTCACAGGCAATATCCTGGAAAAATGGCATTTTCAGTTCTTATTACAACCTGTCTTTAAAGGCGTTTTAGTGCTTCATAATGTGATCACGCTGCATTCCACTTCACAGGAAATGAGAAGAAGCTGAGTAAGACTCAGGACTACAGTGGTTTGAGTGATGGCGTCTCTTTCTTCACTGAGTCATAAAGTGGAGTTTAGAGGAGAGATCAACTGGATTCGATTTCAAGGATCTCTGTCACAGGGAGATTTGTTTGGAAACAGGCGGACAGCTCAAGGCAAATATTTGACCTCGCTTTGACAGACAACTCACTCTCTTATTCTGCAGTACTAATGCTCGAATGGTGATTAAAATGAGTCCAGAGTACAACGCATATTAATTGACCTGCATTTTTCTGAATGTATAGAGACACACAAATGTTCAGGTGGCCATTCAGTGCTGTCTAGGAAGTTTCACTGCCAAGAAAAAAAAATAAAACAAAAATAAAATCTTTATTTTGTGCCTTTTCCAACATTTCGGATCGACTGTCAGAGAGAAATGTTCACCGCGGGAATATTGCTATTGCCTCTCACCGTTAAAAGTTTGATGGGCGACATGTTTGTCACCACAGTTTATGTCCAGAAAAGCTGGCAAACTAAAATCACACACTGGGGCGACGTTATGCTGCCGTTATTTGGTTCAGTGTGAAAAACGAGGTGCTGTAAAGAGGAGACTTTGGCTTTAGTCTTTTGTGTCTGAGCACATGTGTTCTGAAATGCACTTTAGGAAGTTTTTCTGCAAAGGTATACGGATGTGTTTGAATTAAGAAAAATCAGCAAATTCATTAGGAGGAGCAAAACTTTTTTTTTTAATTCGGAAAAGCTCACAAGACACCCACATGAAAGATTTTCTTCTTTACTTTTTTCTATCACACAGAATCACATTTCTATCTCACATCTCAGCCAAAGTGGCCTAAAATGAACTGTTATTGGGGATAAAGAACGTGTGATTTAAAATACAGCTGGTTTTAGACATGAAGCAGATAGAATTTGCTAATAAAAAACACCTCAAAATGTTCCAGTATGTCCTGCTGTTCATCACCCTCTTTTACATTACGCCATTCAATATTTTTTTTGTTACATAACAATCATAGTCTAACACAGATTTTTCTCATAATATCAATTAGGCTATTGTACAAAAAGTCAATTCTGACAGCAACACACGTTTACATGGACAGAATACCTGCTGCAGACACCAACAGAGGAGCAATCATAACCTTTCGTTCAAAGCTTACAGTGCAGGCGGCTGAAAACGAAGAGTGATCAGGCTTTGCCTGTATGAGCGCCTGTGTCTTCATGCTCCAGTGCTTGCTTTAAAAGAAAGAGTGTTGCTCTGTTCCTCACCGAGGTCTTTGGAAGGTGAACGGTAATTGCTGAGGGAGGATTTAGCCTGACGATGGAACAAAGCACCTCTTTTGTTTTACTGAGGTAGCTCTTATACTCTGAGATGGAACACTACTTTAGACATGAACTTTAGACATGAATATATCATGTGGGCTGGCGGTCCCATTTTGTGTTAGTGTGTCAGGGTGTTTATGAGCTAACCACAGGGAGAGAGACAGACAGACTGACAGACAGAGACTGATTTGTGCATGTAGACTCTTATGAGACTCCATACTGTTCCTGACTCATTAGCTGTAGTATTGGCCCTGTGGTAATGACATCATGGTGGCAGAATTAGCTTATAAAGTCTGACCGCAGAGTGTGATGCACTTTTAAAAAGGGATTCTTTCACTCTGACTTCACCATGTGGTTAACTTTTCAGGAAACCTCAAACAGGTCTTCTCCCATTGTTTCACCCGTATATAAGAGTAATTGGATGAACACACTGGTACTGAAATAAGTCAGAAAAACAGACTCCCGTTCTCTGTCTCTCTCACACACACACACACACACACACACACACAAGATGACACACAAAAAATGATAAGACACTGGACATCCTGTACGCTTGTGCTTTGGAAAAAGAAAATAATTTTACATGTATAGGCAAAAAGGAATGAAGCCCAGACAGGAAAGAAACAATCGCGGATGTGAAACACTGAGAGGCACGGCAGCTTTGAGGTGCCTAAAATGATCTTTTCCTGGCACCGTATGAACATATCTAAATGTGTTGATCAGTCAGAGGTGGACAAAGAGCTTGGCTCGGCCGGGTTGTCGGGTCTTTCAACACCCCTCCAGAGCCTCCTCAGCTCTGACCGGCATTGTTTGTGGAGAAGAAAGCTATCAGAGGATCTGCACAAGATTAGGGTTGCCAACTGTTCCCTCTGTGCCTTCCTGTTTTGCCGCAGGAATTCTTTTGGCGGGTGCAAAAAAATAAAAGCACATAACTGCACAAATCTGACACAATTAACCCTTTCCTTTCAACATGGTCCTTATCACAAGAAAAGCAATTTATAGTAATTTGGTTTTGATTTGAATTCTTAAACTTTATTGCAAATTGCAATCACTGAGGCTCTTTGGTTCTTGCACATTGTGGTTATAGAAATAGTCCTGTTCAACACTTTGGGAAGTGCACTTTAGCCTATTTGTTGTCTTGACAAAAGATTAGAAAGACGAAATTGGAAAACTGATCCCACTCTCATGTCAACAGGAAATATGGCGATCACCAGCAGCCAGTTAGATTAGCTCAGCACAAAGACTTGGAAAGTTAACCCTGGAGGTAGCAAAATCTACCTTGTTTTTTCTTGTTTGTGTAGTAAAAAATCATAAGTGTCAAAACAACAGTTCATTGTTTTACAGTAGGTACATTGCAGGACTTTATTCTGTAGTCCCGTCATCACCCTGGGGTTGCCGGGCAACCAGAGGAGCCTCAACAAAGTCACTGCTCCCAGGTTAGAAATCACCTTTAAATGGCAAATTGTTCCCCATTTCAGTTTTTGTTCACATTAAACAGACAAGATTTAAAGTATTAATGATCTTTAAAAGTGTGGGTGGGCAATTTTTTTCTTTTGGTCAGAATAAAATAATTTTCAGTCATTATGCTAAGCTAAGCTAACAGGTGACACATTTAGAGAACAGATATGAGAATGATATTAATTAACGTAACCAAAATCACCACAGTCTCACTAAAATTCTGACTTCCTATGAAAACCATTTTCCGACTGCCTTCCCACCCTCTTGCCACCGTCCCTGTCTTTTCCTTTTTTCCATCATCTCTTTTAGCTTCCTGTCACATATTTCAGCTACATCTCGTTTCCCTTCGCTGTCACTTTCTTTCCTGGTTTTCACACTCATACACCTCCTCCTCCTCTTTTTCTTTCCTTCTATCTAAATTGCAAATGGCAGCAGTGCCGACTGCCAGAGGAGCTCCTCAATGTCATTAGAGCTGACCCTGTGGATTAACTAGAGGAGAGAGGCGTTGTGTAGAAACTACAGATCAATAACGCGGCTTATCCTCTGGGTTCCTTCACTTCACTTTGGATTTAGAGCCGATAAGCTGAAATGTCTACTCTATTCCTGTACAACAAACAAAAGGGCTGTACTGGGTGACGTAGTGAAATTTTTAGGCAAAGAGTGAAGAGTGATCAGGGGGTGAAATAATGCTACATGATAACTCCAAGTGATCAAGGTCGAAAGAAAAATGGACAGCTATAGAGAAACTTCAGTGATAAGGGATGGTGATGTGCCTTATTAAAAGAGCTGATGAGAGCTGAATGTTTGGGTGTATTTGAGTTCAACTCAAACGACATAAGCTTAAAAATGAAATGAACGAAGTCCAACAAAAATTAAGTTGTGATTTTGCTGAAACTCAACCAGCACTGAACACAGCTGGATCAAAATACCATCCGCTGCCATCTGGATGATGAAATAAACGATGTGATGTGATATCTATGAGATAGAGAGATGAATGGAGAGATAGATGAGTGTGTATGTGTGTGTGTGCAGCTGTCTTACTTACTGTGTGGTTAGTTTACCAAGTTGGCATGCATAGTCAAGTCCCAGTGAGCTCATCTAAACCTGATAGGTGCCCTCATTGTAAAGAGCCAAAACCTATTACAAACGGTCGTGTGTGTGCACTCTATTAAAGAGACACACGTGCATACACACGCGCACACACACACACACACACACAAATGTCTAACAACAGTATATTTGCATCTAAAGATCATGTTATTAAGGCTTTCTCTTTAGCAAAAAGTGCCAACCACTCATTTACATACGTCAACATTTACAACAAGTTGCCTTTCAATAAACAATGCGTTGACCATATTACAAAAGAAGCACACAAAAGATTCACTACAGGACTTGTTAAAATCACTTCATATTGTAACATAAGCCTCGGAATGTTAAGAAAACAGATCTGTTATTTGACAAAATACAAAAAAGACTGAACCCCCCCCCCCCCCAAGTATTATTGAGTAGAGAGTTAAGTCACTATCTGGGACTTCCAGTACCATTGCAGCAGTAAATACTTTCCCCATTTTTTCCGCCTGAATGTTAAGTCTTTGAGAAGCTAATGGACAGTTAGATTGAATAACAGATGATGACGATTAAAGTTTGTTGATTGAAGCGGCCTCTGCTTTCAAGCTCTTCCTGTTTCAGAATGCTCTTGGAACCCCACATCGAGGTCCGGATGTAACCGTCTTGTCAAACACTGAACTTGATGAAGTCCCACATATAAACACTTAGCAAATATAAACTGAGCCATGAAACTACAGTTGGAGGTTTTACAAACTTTGTCAGGAAGTTTGGTGTCAAGGAAATTGTTTCTAAATACCTTCCTAAAGTTCTTAAGCTGAATTCTTGCTAAAACATTTACCGCGGACTGTGCTGGTGGTCTGTTGTAAGCAACTGAAGTGTGGTTTGGTGTTAAACCGATCCAATATACAGTCACATCTGTGTCCTATAAGAGATACACTTCACCGAAGAGCTGGAGTGCTATGTAACAACAAACGGCCATATGTCTGTAACAGCCCAAACACAATCTCTGATAAGTAATTTGTACAATATGTTGTGCCTCACTACATTTCAAAAGAATGTCATACTTCAGAGGAAACTGCTGGCAGGTCTTTTCCTGTCTATGATAGAGCAAGACAGCGGGCATTAAAAAGACGTGTGGCCATGCTGACTTGTGCCAGGAGTTTTTATACAGTGTGCCTTGTGCTGTCAGTTTTAATGGGTCATTATAAGAATTTAATGGCTGTATTGTGTACAATAAACCTATCAAAGGGCAGTTTAACTTCTTGTTATTAAAGCATTGCAAAACATTTGTTTTTATAATGCCGCCATGAAGAATATTCCAGGAGCAGATCTGGGAAAAATTGAAGTGCATCTGGAAGAAATATGACCTCTGGGTTTTGACTTGACATGTTATGCTTTCACTAAGTTCTGTCTAGTCATGGTTCATATCCAATATGAGGCACAAAGCATCAGAATTGAGTATTTAGTGCCATCTAGTGGTTCAACAATTACAGGGTCAGTTCACCCAAATTAGAAGACATTTTCTTAGTTACATCTCGTGATTACAGACATGTTGTAGGTATGTCACCATTTTTTAATCATCCCAGAGATGCTAATACAGTGTATTTGAATGGAATCTGTTTGTGGTACGTCCCCCATTACACACACAAGCATTACACACACATCTCAGAGATGGATGTCTCAAAAGCTGGGTAAATAAGACTGAAATTACTGTGAGGGCAAGAATCTTTTGTTTGTTTGTAACTCCACTGAAGAAACAAACAAACAAACAATAAATAAAACATTTTTAAAGTGCGGTAATTTGAGTGTTCTCTGTCTCCTCCAGCATCCAGACTTCTCATCTCCAAGACTGAAACTTTGCTCATGAGTATTTACAGACATTTCATCGTATCAGTAAAAATATTTACATGGAAATGTGCTGCCAGTCTTTCGTCTTCAAAGAAATTTGACGCTGATAGTATTTTTTTCCAAACAAATTATATGATGCAGGATACAATCTGCCTTCTCATAAGAATGATTTTAATCAGATCACATTTTACAAATTTTCATTATGTTGAAACACCCCAATTCAAAAAAACATTTAGTTTGTGATTCCAAAACCAAAAGAAAGAAAGAGAGAAAAATATGCAAGTGTTGAGATAATATAGCTCAGAAAATTGGAAACACAACTCTGATGTCAGAACATCAGGATTATTTTTTTATATGATACTTAAAAGGTGCACATTACAGAACCACTATTCACTAATTTCTTATAACTAGTAACGCTACTTAGTGGTATGCATAGTAGTATAATGTCTCTTTTTAAGTCATTATAAAGCACTTTTGAATGCCATACTCTGGGTGTAGGGTCTGAGGTTATTAAACATTGGGCTATAATCAGGGTTAGAGGGAAGAGCCTCTTATGGCCTATTTGTTGTAAAATATGGTCATGCAGTGTTCATCAGAATACCACTGAAAGACAAAAACTTGTGACAGAACAAAGTCAAGATTTTAGAGGAACAGTCCATTTTTTAATTTATTGACTCTACTTAATTTAAAGAATAACATTATATAAACCCCCAAGACATGAATGATAAGACTGTCTGGCATGATACACAAATGAGGATATATATCTCTACTTATTTTGCTCAAAGGAAATTAAAATTTGCGATGTAACTAATTCATTACTTAGGGGATTTTGTTTAGTTTAAACCTCCAGAAAAATGAAATTAACTGAATTTGTTACTAACTGAAAAGATCAAATGGCAGCTATAAGCTTAATGTCACAGCCAAAATATTACTAGTAGGCTTGAGCTCTAAACTGCGTGCAGGGCAACATAATCCAGTTCAGAGGAGGTTTTAAATATAGAAAAAATTTAGGAATCCCATACACACTATCCCTTATTTGAGGACAAGGTAAATTTAGGCTGATTATTACTTGTTACATGAAGATTCTGGATGATGATGTAAATTATCTGAAGGTAAATTTCTAAATAAATCATTTCAATCATTTTATGACAGAAAAAAAAACAGTGACACAAACATGTTTCGTTATTAACTTCAGGGCTCTGGCTCCGCCTGTAATCAGGGATGTGCTTCCGGCGCCTGCGCAGTCTGTTGAATGTATATTTTCCTTACCTCAAACTGTCCGAGGAGCTGTGTCAACAGTAAATAGAATACCCGAATGAATGTTTTCTCAGCTATTAAATTATTGAACTAAAGCAGCCTGTTTTATGTTCGTGTTCGTTTGCTTGTTTGTTTTGTTTGGCCTCAACTCGAGTCTCAACGATGTTCCAGCAGGCGATCGAGAACTTTAAAATAAATTTCAGCGCTTTAAATCAGCTGAGTACTTTCACCAGAGGCGACCTGATGACGGGACAAATCTCCTTCGAGCTCACAAAGGAGACGAACATCACTTCCACAACAATGACAGTGAAAGGCAAAAGTCGACTGGGTGTCCAGTGGAGGAGGGAGGAAGAAACGTGGGAGTCCACAGAACGCAAAACTGGATCTGTTGGAGCTGAAAAGCGTCATCCTGCAAAGAAATGATGGTATGCGCCTCGATACGTTTTGCAACCGTGAGTGGATGTTACGTGAAATCACGCAGTTTATGTTCCCTTTGCACCTGTTCGTGGGACACCAAAACTTCAGCCTGGCACGCATGTGTGTCCGTTTTCATGTCAGATTCCATATGAGTGTGTGTGAGCACGTTACACTTTGGATGTGGTTTTGTTTTTGTTGTTCTGTCGTTCACGGGGTCAGGCAGAAGTCTAGACAAAGCTGCATCGATGTGCAAAATAATCATCACGGATTTTTTATTTAGATGAACGACTGATGACGAAACCACGACCAAAATTAACTTTACATGTTTTCTTGCACCATGACGGAGGTACTCTACTCTGGATAGTGCTGTTAAGTGGCTAAGCCACGCCTCTTCCGGTGGACGCCGTGAGATACTTATTTAAATAAAAAATATGTCATTGCAGCAACAAATATTTTTTTTGATATCACTGAACTTTGTCCTCAATGACGCACGATGATTGTCAAGTTAAAAAAAGGTTTTGCAAATCAGTGAAATCACCCTTTTTTAAGAATGCAAAGTACCTTTGTGTTTAATTTTTCTTTATTGAAGAAGATCCAGTTTCAGACCTTTACATTTGTTTTTTGTGAAGCTGCTCAGTTAACTGTGTCACTCATCTGGCACAATAAAGACCAACACCAACATGTCTGTCATCTTACTATAATTCTGTTCAGTCCTCCAGAATGAGGGAAAAAGTATTAAAAGAGCTAAATATCGTCTCCAGTTTGGCCATGTGGAGAGCTGCAGCGAGGCAGAGGGGAAGTTAGTCGGAGATTCAAAAAAATTTCAAATTCTTGTTCTTCAGCAGTTTTGTGATAAACTGCAAATTTTTAGCTTTGTGAAATTATCTTTTAAATTGACAAACATCTGCAATTGACTGCACACTTTAAACTAATTTGGCGATCTTTGTTGACTGCTATGTGTTTCTGTTGGAAGGGTTGTGACTGAGCCACTTTGTGGTGGCAGGTTTATAATTAGCGTGAAACAGTTGATATAGACGTAAAGTGGTAGCTTGAGATGTTTTGAGTTCACATCTGCCAATGTGCCCTTGAGCAAGGCACATGCTGGAGGCACTGTGCCGTGAGACAGACCCACCACAACATCTCTCCACATTAACTGCATGTATAGATTTCTGTGTGTGTGTGTGTGTGTTAATTTTTACTAACAGAGTGAAAAAATGAATTTCCCAAAATTGACTAATAACTTTATTGT
>JAQFJA010000022.1:22582528-22604511 GCA_029874485.1 Naso brachycentron
TTATTTTTTTAAACCCCCCCCCGTGACTGACATATTATCATCAGACACATTATTAGATTGTTAAAACTGAGACATTACTGCAAATATCATTTTACTGTTATAGCTGGGTAAGGTTTAGCTTGCTCTATACACATTTTTGTTTAATAAAGATGAAAAAAATAAAGTTTTGCTACAAATCTGTGTTCATCTTTGGAGAGTATTATGGGATTTTGAATCTTTGAGCCTTGAGGAATTATTTGAATGAATGAAACTACATGAGAAGTTTTGAGGGAAATGTCTGCTAACAACTGATAGACATCTAAAATATAACAGAGGCCCCAACTAGACACTGCGTTTTGTGTAAAGAGTTAAGCCAAAAGCAGATGGAAATGACTGATAACCGTACAGCTGTAAAAACTATTGCAGAAGTACCTAAAAGCTCAGTACTTGTGTAAATTTACATTACACCACTGCGCTAAAGAGCTGAATTTGGATCTTGGGGTTAAATAGTCCTTTCACATGATCAAATGTTAAGGTGAAAAAATGCTTGTCAGTTTTAACAGATATGAACAATTTACATCCAAAAAGCCTTTTCACTGTATCAGCACAATCATGACTGATGTGAATGAACATTTATATGCAGCAGTGGACGACAATAAATGAATTAAAAGCTCAATTTTGGGGGATTCTCTCAGTCATCTTTGTTCATTGACTCCTTTAGTAACAGAGGAAAGTATTGAACAAAGGCACATTCATTATTCTAACAGTACATGTGTTGCCCAACCAGCGGTTCTTAAGTGAAACCAGGCCCATGTTCTCCATCAGAGCCTCAGAATTCTCCCTCTGCCCAGAAGGGGAAACATGTTGAGGGCTGAGCATTTTATGGTTGGGATCCATCCTGGAAACATTAGATCTGGCTGTTGTGACACCGCATACAGCACACCCACCTACCCAGAGAGAGAGAGAGAGAGAGAGAGAGAGAGAGAGAGAGACAAACAGAGAAAGAGAGACAGAGAGCGTAGTTTAGTTCTGACGCACAAACAGGCCTCACGATTTCACGTTCTGCCCACAAAAGTGGAGAAAAACTGACAATGTTTGACTCTCAACAAAAGCACAAGAGGGACGAAAGCAGGCTTCACATTCCACCGCTGTGCTGTGCATGTCCTCGGCAATGCTTTTGTGGGGTTTGGAAAATTAAACTCATATTTCATCTCACATCTGCTTCAAGTGACTTTACCTCATGTTACACCAGAGTCTGTAAAATGTATTATTGATGGGTGGAAACATAAAATTTATTTCAAATATGTCAAGAATGCCTGAAAACACATTTTCATGTATAAACTAACAACTTTGATGGCATTAAAGACTATGTGGATAGTAAAATACAGGATCTTAATGCTGTATAATGGAGTAGAACAGGATAGATATTTGCTGTGTTGCTTTATGCAGCATAGAAGCCTCCACAGTGGTGATTTAGCTAATTGTGCCTCCTACACCTGTGTGAAGATATCTGCAAAGGAGAACTGTGGTTCAGGTTCTCTGATAAACTAGAATGGAAACTTCCAGTGTGGTTTTGATATGATGCAGAGGACAGCATGACAGATTCTTCTCATCCCTGAAACGCATACCTGCGTTAAGACATCTCCAGAGCAGCAGTTTCATGTCATTCAGTTCATTTTTGGCAGCACTCATAGTCTTGGCTGTGCTGTAGCAAAGCCTGCCTGGTAACTAGTCTGGCTTCGTGTACAGTCTGCAGGCTGTCAACCAGCCAGCTCCCCACACACACACACACACATGCACACACACGCACACACACACACCACAGCCTTGCCTGGTTTTGGAGAAGGGGTAGGGAGGTGTGGCCTCTGGCACCTCCCACCTCCGTAGCCAGAGCGAGTACCATGACAACCATGCGGGCCTGCTGGCGACTCCCTGTCTTCATCGGCCACGGTTGCCATGGTAACTCCCCAAAGGGGCTCCCGCAGATCAGCGGGATGGCCGTCCAGTTGACTAACCCTCTCCCAGCTGGGGAACGGCTGAGGGAGAGCAAGAGAGCGGAGTGAAGAGGAAGGGAGGGTGTGTGTGTGTAATGTGTGTGTGTGAATGTGTAGGATGGCACAGAAGAGCCTGAGGAGGGAGAGAGAGAGAGAGAGAGAGATAGTGTGCTGAAGAGGCAGAGAGAGACCTCAGGAGGAGACGGCTAGTCTGACCTGCTGAAGAGGCCTATCTCTGCCTACACGCAGCCTTTAGCTTGCCACAGCCTGATAAGAGTGTGGACAGAAAAAAACACATTATGTTTGACAAACATTTCTTCATTCAACTGTCCTTCTCTCTTATTGTGGGAGCAGCTTTTCCAGCACACACTCTCCTTCAAATATTTGTATACATGCTGATTCACATGATTCAAATGATGGTCCTCACTCTTTTGTCTTGCTTTAACCGATCAGACGTGAAGATTCTCCACCCAGAAAGTGTTTCTGCCATCTTTCTTCAGTTTTCCAATCATGTCAGTAACAAGTACCATTTTTTGGGTTTGGACCCAGTGTAATAGAGCCACAGATGGCTGTGTGTCTGTAATGCGGTTGGAGAAAGAAATGGCATCACTAGGTCCATTGGCTGGAGAGTACTCAGGGGCTTTTTCTACTCTCTAATTGCTCCAAGCTGTGTCCCCACGAAGGCGCACAGACACAAAGATTTTTATGTGTGTGAAGGAACAGGAACATCCAAAAACTGAACCTATTTCAATCCACTGTTGATTCACTTAATGCTCAGATTTCATTATGACTGTTTTTCCTCTTTGCTTTAACACCACAAAAAGAAACATGTGATTCAGTCAAATACATCATAATGAAGTTTTTTATTTTGGAAAAGCAGAGAGATAAACTTCCCATAGTAAACATTTTCTGGGCTATTTTAAGTGCAGAAAAGTTTGATTTCTTCTTTTTTTTAATATAAAATCCTTCTTATTATTTTAAACATATAAAAAAGTGACACAAGGCAATTCTGTCAGTGTTACAGAAGGCAAATATGCCAAAACATTCTATCCTAATTCAAATAATCTACAGTTTCTCTGTTTATTTTCTCTATTATACGTGCAATTATAATTCTATCCTAAACTAGCTCTACATAAAGTGTGTGACTATATTGTGCACTTTGTAGTGGTAACCTTTGGAATTACAAATAGTTTTACTGTTTAAAAAATTTCTTGACACAAGTTGTTTGATTACACAAAGGATATAAAAACAAAAAAAATCACATCAGTTTTATTTATGAAACTCAGAGAAGCATCCTCCCCTGCATAGGTGGACATTGCATATCTTGCAGCCAAAGACACTTTCATGTCGCAGTCCCTTATTAGTGCAGTTCCTGCAGCGGCGAGAGCGCTCCGACATGCGCTCCAGGCGGTGTCCGTACTCGATGGGTGAATCTGCGTGTCTCTTGCGTGCTGCCCGCTCCATGCCCCTTGCCCCTTGGTAGTCTCCAATCAGCTGCTGTGCCAGGCGAACCCGGAAGTGGCGTTGGGTGAACTGCTTGCCGTTGAAGCCTGCTGGTGGCGTGCCCCCTCGGCTCTCCCTCAGGATGATGTAGGCGTTGACGATGCACAGATTGACGTAGAACCACAGGAAGTAGCGCCACCACTTCTTACATGGCCTGCTGACCTGATAGCATTCCCTCAGCTGGTCGCACAGGTCAACACCCCTCATGTTCTCCTGGTACAACAGCAGGGGAAGAGGGCGAGGTACTCCGAATGACAAACCTGAGCTCTCCATGCTGTCACTCTCACCCTCTCCGTCTGTCTCATGCTGCTGCCGGCCTGGACTGATACCCACAATCCCTGGAGCAGAGTTAGTGGAGAGGCAGCTAACCACCTTTGCATCCCTCGTCACTGTAGCAACCAGGTTGCCACGCTGGCACTGGTAGAACTCACCCTGCGACAGCTTTCCGACATTGCGGGGGCGGAGGACCTCTGGGTAACCTTTGCGGCCCGGCTGGGTGGGCCCGCAGGCGTACAGTCCATCCCTCAGCAGCCGCTGGAGGAGGGGCACTGAGGTGAAGAAGCTGTCCATGAAGAGATGGTGGTACTGACCCTCCAGGCCACGCACCAGAGAGGTCACCACCCTGTATCCCAGGGAGGCGGCTGCCTCGTCCTCATCAGCCTTGCCCACATAGATCTTCGCCCGGTGGCAGTAGCCTGAGCGTGAGTCACACAGCATCCACACTGTCAGCCCCTTCCTCAGGGGCTTGGAGGGCATGTACTGGGTGGGGGAGAAACGTCCCTTCATGACAATGGCACACTTGTCTATGGTCAAACAGCGGTTGGGCATGTATGCATCCCACATGGTGTTCTCCACCACATCAAGGAGCGGCCGAACTTTGAAGAGGCCGTCATATCCACGCTCTCCACGCACGGGCTCAGACTCACGGTCACACAGCTGCAGATACTGGGTGAGTTTTTCAAAGCGCCTGGCAGTCATTGTTTTTTTAAAGCCTGCGTTGCCTATGAAAATATCACTGGCCCAGTACATGCCAGTGTCTGGAAGCTGATTGATGCCCATAAGAATGTTCAGACCTACATAAGCTTTCATCTCTCTGACATCAGTGGGGTGCCAGTGGGGGTCTGACTTTCCACTCCTCCTTTGCCGATAGAGGGCGTATTTGTTTGTTTGTTCCACCATGTGTTCAAAAAGAGAATCTGGGAAGAGTATCCGGAAATAGTCACGGGTGTCGGCATCGTCCCCCAGCGAGTGCTGAGGGCCGCTGACGGCGGAGAAAGGTTCGATTGAAATTACCTGGTCAGGTTCGCCCCAGAAGTCGGGAGAAGTGCAGTCATCGTCCAAGTCATCTTCAAAGCTGAAAAAACTCCTGCGCTCCTCCTCCTCCAAATCGGAGAAATCAATATCCGAATCGTTTGAGGTGGTATCGGAGCAGTTGGTGGAGGTAGAATAATAACAGTCCTCTGCGTACTCCTCCTCGTCGTGCTTGAACCCATTACTACCAGTGACCAAAATTATGTTGCAGCCTCCTCCTGCGATGAAGCTGGCCGCGTCTGCAGTCTCCGCCGCGGCTGCTGTGCTCGTGAATCCATTCTCCCCCTCGCCGTCCTCCTCCTCCTCCCGCACTTCGTCTTCCTCGTCCGAGTCTGGCTTTCTATAAGGAATTTCAAACCACTTCACATCGGCTGAAAGATTAAGCGGAGAGTCTTGACTGTCACACGCCGTGGTACTTTCTGTGTCCGCGCTAGTTTCCAAAATAGTAAAAAGCTCTCTCCCTTTTCTTGCCGTCGCCATGTCGGGGTATTAAAGTGCCCCTGCATGAGTCTTTTATGTATATTTCTCCAACGTGGGAAAATAATCGCACAAACCGGTCATCCGAAATGAACTGATGTGCACTTAACGGCAGCCTCTTCTCAAAAACTTGCTGGTCGAGGACCTATGCGGCGTCTATAAGCTTGATTCTCATTGTTTCCGCTCCTGGTTTTTCTGGGCTTTGTAGCGCAGTGTGGCCGCAGACGTCAGAAGCTGCATGCATGTCCTGCTTTGTAGGGCGTTTTGCGACTGCAGCTGGTGGGGTTGCTAGTTCGCTAGGCTGGCAGATGGCCGCTTGCTGTTCTAATGCCCGCTGGCATTCACCACTATCAATAAGCCGGATACCGATCTCTGAGGCCGCCGAGATACAGAAAGCACTGCGTAAAATCCAATCACAATCATAAACTGTCAATCAAGTGTCTAACCTAACAGATGGGCAGGTGAAAAGTTTATAACAGCCACTGCACACAGCTCCCAAACTTAATTGTCTCATGTCATCTCTGTTGTTTAAAGTTTATTGAGGCTTTTCAGTGTGCATTCATAATGAGGGAGTGCGTAAATGGCACACAAGATGATTAAAATGCAATCATGGATGTTTCCACATCCCGCAGGAATCCTTCTACACCCGTGTGCTAAACAGAGAGGGACACACACTGAACTCGGGCAGAGAAGCAGCTTGTTCATTCATAAACATGCCTCTTTCCTCTGACAGGTTCCTACATGAATCTGAAGCCCTATAGGCTATTGTGGAATTAGGGACCTCCCTCTATTTTCTGAATGTGGGCAGATACTCTTGTGTTTTATTCCAGGACTCAGGGTGAGGAGCTTTCCCTGATGAGATTGATTGATCCTCTGCTGGCAGCGCCTGCACGCCCGTCACTTGCCGGCATTTACATGCCACAGCCTGATTTTAAATGTAAGCCTGTTTTGTGTGTAAAAAAATTAATTACATGCATAGCCAGACACCTCTAAGTTTCATGCCTGTAACATCTGCCCGCCGCAGGTGTGTAGGCCGATATTACAGTCTGCTTATGACCTGTAATAATACCTGTGTTTATTAATTCAACCTCAAGCCACCAATTATTTCCTGCCTTTGTTTGTGATGTTCTCCCTCTGGTGTAACCCACCCCTGATAAGTGGAGGGAGCTCTAAATAGACTTTGTAAAATGTGATGTCAGTGGACTGTCTGATCCAGGATGCAGATAGGTATTCCCTAATGCCACTGTAAATGACATACAATGCAGCACACTTTGTCTATTGATTGATACAATGTTGTAAGCCACATGTAAACGGCATACTTTGGGTTTGACTTAAAACAATAAAAGTCAGGATTTTTGCCTTCTTTGGAGAGGACTAGTCAAGTCATGTCTTCTCATATGGGGGGATGGGCTGCAGGAAGGGTCCTCTCCGAATTCTTTTAGCCGTGGCCTGAGTCTACATGGCTGGCTGAGCACTGGGTTGCTGCCCCTGGGTCCTTCAGCACAGGCACAATTTATGCGTCCTTCCTCAGTAGCTTATTGCACAGATTCTTGTTGTCTCAGTAGTATCATATTGCCTCTCTGAGCTGCAGGCCTGCTTCTGTCTGCAGAGGAGGCATTGTAGCTGCACTGCACAAGCAGTGTACACTGGGAACCAGTACGTTGGAAAACAGTGGAAAATGAGAGAGGCTGTGGACGTCCGATATCCAGCCCAAAAATAGAAGTAAGGGGGAAAAAAATGGCTCACTCCAGCGTTTCCAGGCCCCTGGAGCAGAGTACTGCAGCAGACCCCTCAGAGACTCCCGCGGTGGGGTGGAGAGACGCCGACCAATGGGGGCTCAGCCACTCAATGTGTGTGTGTGTGTGTGTGTGTGTGTGTGTGTGTGTGTACGTATCTGTGTGTGTGCGGCTAACTCAGCTCCTCCACTGCTCAGATCCTTTTCTCATGGATGAGTTCAGAGATGGTTTCTGTGTGTGCGTGTGTGTGTGCATCTTCCAGTATGCAAGTTGGTGGTGGTGCAACCACTGCAGCCCCCATTAAAGACAGCACAGTGCGTCTCCCTGTCGTACCCTGTGTGTGTGTGTGTGTGTGTGTGTTTTTGTGTGTCTGAGCTAATGTGAAAGCACATAATATAACTGATATGTCTTTCTAGGAAAACTGTGTCCACTGTCTTGCTGAACATTCAGTGAACTCTGTTACCTGCCTAAATAATCAATGTGATGTGTGATACTGACCTTGAAAAACGCTCACCTGGTTGCCCCCTACAGAGGCACACTGCCCTCTTGTGGTGGTTGGAGACAAGTAAAGAAAGTATTCAGCAGCACTGGTGCAAAGTTTTATAATACAGATGTTATTCTCATTGTCAGAGTGTAAGTCTGATACGTTTGTATATATTAGGATTAAAAAGAAGATTATGGGTGAACTTATCTGTCATAAAGCATAGATGTATTATTTTGTTATACAGTTGATGTCGGAGAAAAAACTGGTATATGCAGCCAACAATCAGCTGATTAGTGTTCTTTTTTTGCTAATGTTAATTGTACTAATAGCTTTAAATAAATATGATAATCATAATGAAAATTTCTTAAATTAAATGGGGACAAACTGAGAATTAGAAGAATTAGAATTTTTTTGTCGTTGTTGTTGTGCAGCTGTCAGACCATCTACAGTGTTTATCAACTACATCACAAAAAATTAAAGCAAACACCCAAATAACATCTCTACTCTGTGTTAAAGATGAAGAAATGCTTTGCGGCTGGGCAACTACAGAGCGAACCATTTCTACTGTTAACCACTAGATGGAGGTAGATGACAGAATACAGAGGGAGGAAGAGAGAACCTTGGTTGTATTGAACATCATGTTTTATGTTTTTATGCATTAAAAAGTTTTGATAAGGGTATGTTTCTATATCTGTCAGCCTCCTGCACACAGACCTAAGATCTGACTTTGCACTTAAAATGCCAGACCATGTGTTTTTCATTAGGCCTGCAGTGCTGGACCAGGACTAACAGACCTGGTCAGAGAGAACTGGCTCTAGCGTTTGAACACTCTTAGCAGCCTCTTCTGGTTCTGTTCAAAGCCAAATTCAATAGATGACATATCCTAAATGTTGCAGCTTTTCGTAACAAAAATTCTGCCTTTTAAAATCAGCCTTACTTTCTTGCTTCATGTTGGCGGCCTGATAATGTAACAGCTCTTTTTCAGGACATTTCATGAATCTATCATTGTATGGATATACAGCTGAATTTCTGTTATTACACCTCAGTTTGATTCAGATAGCAGTCTGCCCCCTTGGAAGCATGTTTGTCATCACTATACAAGTTTCTTACTGTTATTGAATAGTTAGAAAGCTGATTTGAAGGCTTATCTTGTGGTTTTGTTACCATTTTAATACTTATTATCCTCAAAGCACCTGTGCCTTAATATAAACATCATAGTTTCTTCTTATAGATGCTATGTCATCAGTAGGACAGGATATGAAGAGTCCTCAGAGTCCTGTCTGAAAAAGCTGTTTGAATTTCCCTTCTGATAAATATTGGTTTATGAGCTATTAATTATCATCCCATGTGAAATGTTGCCTTATGCATAAAGTTTTTAGTGTTTGAAGAAGTGCTGTTTTACGGAGGGAATCCCCTTGGCCTACCTCTGGAACAGTTTATGGGTGTTTGTTGTTGTTGTCATGTGACTGGTCCCACAATGACGCATCAAAGATCACCGAAAATGGCACGTTTGGGAACTGTGCAAAAGCAGTTTGTCACATAATACAGAGAATGACTGGAACTCTTTTTAACAAATAAAAAAATATTGTCAAACATGTGTCAATAATTCTCTTACATAAAAAATGGAACTGAAGTTCTGTATTGGGAGACTCTTGATGCAGAATGCTGATCATTGGCTCATCTCTCTCAGTTAGATGCACTGCTGTGATTTTATTATCAACAATAAATCATCTCTTGTTGCGCCGAAGACTCCCACATTCTAAGAACTGTTTACATGTTGCCTTTAATTAGATCCAAATAGCCCAGATGGGAAACATATTGACAAGTAAATTGTGGCTGTTGAACACAATTATTGATCAGTGCTCTAATAAACAAACACTGCATTCATTTAGCTGGCAGATGTTCTGTGACTCACATGGAAGATCCACTGTGTGTTGCATCAAATTATCATTCAAGGGTTATTTAGTGAACTCTGAACAACACAGAGCTGAGGCTGTAACCAAGACTTAAGGACAAATGCCTGTAATCTCACTGCAGCTACCTGTTTCTTTGTAGAGTTTATAGAGTTATTGCACTTTTCTTCTGTCTAAACTGTTGATGTTTCCTGCTTGTTCTTCCTGTACGTCAGCATCATGTGTGGACACATGGAGAACTTAATGATCTGTGCTTATGAGCAGTCGTCTACCTGATATCTGAGATATTTGGG
Source organism: Naso brachycentron (assembly GCA_029874485.1). Lineage (NCBI taxonomy): Eukaryota > Metazoa > Chordata > Actinopteri > Acanthuriformes > Acanthuridae > Naso > Naso brachycentron. The sequence goes on from JAQFJA010000022.1 coordinate 22,592,219, forward strand.
AAAACATATTTCCGTCAAATGGTTTGTAAGAAGAATTTGTTCCTTTGACATTTAAAATGCTACCTCGAGCTAAAATCAAACTTGTGGGAGCGTGACTGCACTCATCTATGATTCTACAACAAACGTATTTAGGCACTGTTATGAGAAAAGTGAATCTAAAAACTGCAAATTCAACACTTTAGAAAGTTCATGACGTCTGACACTAATGTGCCTGTCTATGACAAGTCTTCCTGTTATCACTTGGTCTAGCTGTCCGCTCTCTTGAAAGCCATTTAAATCACAGTTGCATCTCCACTGGGAAACGTTGCACTTCTCAGTTAGTTTAACACACCAAATGCCACTGGCCATTTGCATGAGCTACGCTCCGAAGTTAAAAGCTTCCCAAAAGTTATGGTATGAGTTATGTTATGGTAAAAGAAAGTTATGGCACGAGGAAGCTTGTAAGTCTCCTTCTCTCTCTTCCTCTGGGGAGTAAATCAATGGATTTTGTGGTTTCCCTAACATTAGGGCAGTAGGGGGAGGAAGTGGTCACATATGGACCTTGTTACTTGTGCCTTGATGCTCACTTCAGGTCACAGAACAAGGGGGCGTGTAGAGTGGCACATGTGTTTCCGTGTGTGTGAGAGGAACACTCGACAAATGTTTGCATCCTTGTGCACAACTATCACAACTCTTCTAGGTCGTATTTCTGGGTACTTACCACTATAGTTGGCCCCCTCCTTTTAATGAGTACCAGTGTGAGCCCAGCTTCTTATATATAAAAAAGAAAAAAGGTATTTGCATTATTATTTTTTCTTATATTGACTAAACTGGACGTCCACAGAGGGGATAGTGTGAATAGGGAGGGTGGATTGCGAAAAATACAAAAAGACTGACATCAAAATTTCATCTGATTGTTTTAAAATGGGTGCCTTGAGGTGACGACCCATCCCCCCCTAAATGGAACTGACTGATGAACAGACTTGTGAATCCGAACCTAAACATTCTCACGACTTCAGCAAACAAAACAGAGAAGGAAAATGTTTCAAAGTGAGGAAACTAACATCCCTCTGCAAGTGTTTGGGTTGAACACAAACTATTTCCTGCGCTCTTTGTAAACCATGGGTGATTCTTTTCACCAGTTATCATGAGTGCAAAGTTTTTAAAGGGGGAGAGTGAATAACACATCTGCATGTGGTGCTCGTTGTTTCCAACTGTCAAGCAACACCTCACCGAGAGACATCTGACAACATGGGGTGTATTTCATGTTTATTTCTCAAGCGTGGCTTTTCAGGTTTTCGGGTTCAAATATCTGTTATCAATTTATTTTGTGATGGATGAGAGATAACGTTAGGCTTTCAGTACACGTGACTAAAGACCCAGAATTTACTGTTGCTGTTGTGGAACCGGCACAGAGAGCAGGGAAGCCGGTAACGGCAAGACATCATCTCCCTCGGCCTGAGTCATGTCTCAGAGACCAGGAGAGCACAGAGGAGCCTTTGTAGCACTCTCAGTTCCCACATTTGAACAACATGTCTCATCTGTGCAAAATATTTTTCTCGTCACTGGAGAACATGCAGTATTAGCTGAATGACACTCATACATACAGTACAGTGTGTGCTTTATGGACACAAAAGACGAAGGGTTCTCTGTAATTTTACTGTGACCCGTTGTAATCAACCATTCTAGATGTGATTTCTGTCCTCATTCAGGAATTTGAACTTTTTTTTTTGTCGCTTCATCTCAAAAAAGCCACACCCACTGACAGAAAAATAATTAATGGTCGTTAGGAGACTCAAAAACAAAGCTGTGAAGTCAGTGCTGAACTGAGCTAATTTCTTAAACCACAGAGTGAAGATGTGTTGGATCAAAATCAAAGAGCAGCTTTATCTGTGATCCCACCAGACACCCTAAATTTATGGCTTATCTTCTGCCTACGTAATGTGTGTAACAGCTTGAATCTCAGTTTTGGGGGTTTTTTTGGTCTCCTTATATGTGCAACACAGGAAGCCTTTGACAAACCTTTTTAGTGTTTATTTCAGTGTTATTAACTTGCTTTGTTTGCAAAAGGATTTAAAACTGCAGGAGTCCTCAACATTGTATTTTTCCACAGAAACAGCAACACCAAAATTTGGAGTCAATGCTTTTATAATATTGTCAGTATTAACTTATGACCATTGCAGTTCAATATCACAATAGCTCTTTTACAGGGATGGAAAGTAACTAAGTAATTTTACTCAACTAGTGCACTTAAGTGCAATTTCAAGTTACTTCTAATCTACTTTACTTTTCTACTCTACTATATTTCAGATATATGTTTTTTTTATCTCCACTATAATTATCTCTGTAGTTACTGGTTTTTAGATTCAGATTTTGCATATAAAGTCTTCAGTAATAATAACACATTATGGAATATTAATAATGTCAACAAAAACAGTCACCAAATGACCAGAATAAATGAAGACATTGTTTGTTTCTGCAAAACACAGATATGTACAATGCCAACATTTTATTTTTTGCTTAGAATAGTTTTGTTGTCATAAAAAGATTTGCCACTCTCTGATTAGAAGTACCTGGTTTCATTGCAAAGACGGCTGGAAAATGTCTCGGTGGGTATAAGTTTAGAATGTCCAGTTCGTTGGTTGAAACAGAGATCCCAAAGAGAATTTGAACAGACGTCCATTGTTTAACTTCAATCTCGATGAAATGTAACAAAACTAAAATATGTTACTCACAGGATCCATTTTTCAAGAATAATAGGCAGGCCTGGTAGGATTAGAGTACTTCATGAAATATTGCTCTTATATTAAAAAAGCGAAAGTTCCCAGAAGAGCAGCGTGTGCGTGTCTTTCCGTGGACCTGATAGGCTACAAAAATCGTAATTTAATAACCCTTTTTTACACTTTTGCCTACAAATTTGTTTTGCTTTAACATTAACTGGCTCTGACAATGAGATGACCTCATTATTCTCTTTCTCTAAGCAGCTGCACATCACTGTCCTGTTTCCTTGCCAGCTTCCGCAGGAAGAACATGCTCACTGAAACAGAGGACGGACGCAGTGGCCTCTGTTGACACATTTGACTCCTCACATTGATTTGATTCTCAAGCTGTCCAGTCACTGAGTTTCTTTGGGGACTGACGAGAGGCCCCTCTGCGCTGTATGTGCTGCTTGAACATGTGGGGAAAAAATAAATAAGAAATAAATTCAGTTTCTGTTCCAGTTGATAGCTCATCCTCCTGCTTGTGTGACCGGACAGACACATGTTGAAAGTTCACGTGGTCAAGCTTCATGTGTGTTCTGCACAGATAAACAGTGTGAGGAAATGAAGTTGTCAGAGCGTGAGTAATATGAAAACCCTTCGTCTGCATAGATTATAGAGTTTTACAACTGAGAGGCCTTTAATTTAATATGGCCTACAGTGTATTAATGCTCTCATAAGAAATGAGAAGACCTAATGTTGCCCAGTCACAAGGTGTGAAGGCTAAAAAAATCTCTATTTTTCTATTTTAGGAATTTCTGTAACTATCTTGAAAGGTTGTAAGGCTTTTTCAGTCTTTTAACAACTGTCGGATCAAAAGTCGTCCTTTTTAAAGAGCAGCTGATTTTAGTCCTGAGGAACAGAGAGAAAAAAAGATGGAGAAAGAAGAACAGCCTGAGCCAGATAGAGTCCAGAGCACACAGTCCAAGTGGCACATTGCCTCTCTTTATTTTAATGCAAAAAAAATCAGGGCCAATTTATTTCAGCAAATCTGTGCTCTCTGTATTCAAGCCACAACCCTCCCACAGTCTCTGCCCAATTCTTTAATTACCCAAACCTGGAGCTCTCATTGCATGTCACTAATTCGCAAAACATGTTACACTGATTTGAGTCAGACAATCACTTGCAGGCGGTGAGTCAGTGAGTCGAGTCATTGTCTGCATCACTCTAAGCTCCACCCTGCCAGCCATAAATCATCCTATAGGTCCATCTGACACGTCTCATATTTCCTGATACTTCAACCCCACAATAAGCTTTACTTTGGGAGCGAGAGATGGAAAAATGTGATTTATAACCTTCTACTTTTCAGCGTTCAGCTCAAGCATGCAGTGGTGCTCTGGTGACTCATGTTGTTAACACTGACGATGGAAGTTAAAGGAGAAGTTTGGTTTTTAGCACATTAAGTCTGATCATAAGGTTATTCATGATCATATACAATGGTCAATAGCAACAATATTAAGAACGGTGCAATCTTGAGAAATCGAGCTGATTGCTGATGTTGCTGCTAGCTTTTACAACGGATTGGTATGGGCACTGAGACAGTCATTCAAAAAATAGAATAAACGCTTGTTTTCAAGGACGAGAAACTCACTAAGTGGTCAGTCATGTTCACCGATGTTCTGATACAAAATTTGTTGCATGGTATGCTTATCATCAAGTTTTATTTATCATTTTATTAGGTCCATTGAGTTGTGTAGACATTGCGTAGAGGTTTAGATATTCCTCTGCTGCTGGAAACCAGAAATTAGACTGTTGTGGAATCACCATCGATGTCAGCGAACACCGCTTGCCATTCAGTGAGTTTCTCGTCTTTGAAAACTAGCGTTAACTCTATTTTTTGAAGGCTTGTCTCAGTGCCCATGCCAATACGTTGTGGAGGCTCGCAGAGACGTCAGCAATGAGCTTGATTTCTCAAGACTCCCTGTTATTCACAATGTTGCCACTAACCATTGTATATGATCATGAATAACCTTATGATAGGGCTTTATGTGCTGAAAGCCAAACTTCTCTCTGGCTTCATTATCCTCCCGTTATTACCTTCAACAGCAGGAAGGAGGATTATAAAAACTTGGACGCATATTTGAACAACGAACTGAACGTGATTGATATCATTGAAATTGTTAGGGAAATTTTACCTGTTGAAATTGAGAGTTACTATGTCTTGGAATAAAACAAACACAGTGTGATGAATCAGATCCTTTAATCATGCAGCATGGAGAGAAGACCTCTCTGTGTTCTCTGTTGAATGCTAGGTTTTCTGGGTATTATATACTGTTGCTGTACAACTCATCCGATCATCTTATCTTATCTAGATTACCTCACTCCTGCAAGAATTACCCTCAGAAACACAGAAAACAGTGTTTGCAGGAGACTAATATATAGCATTTTAACTAATAACTCACAGCATCTTTATTTAGTATCTTTTGCACATTCCTGTTTGTATTTCCATCATGTATTTGTTATCAGTATAGCAGCTAATACGTGGAGGCCTCTGATGTTAGTTTAGTCAGAGGACTCATTGGCTAATATATAACAACAGGCTGATTGCACTAACTGCAGCATACAGTACATTAGTGACCAAATATGACGACAGTACCTCCCGCTGCATGTTGTTCAAACCTTTTCCACAATTCTTCCACAGAAAACAAGCCACCTCAGCAAAGCAGGACTGTTGTTACTTCACAGGGAGGAGTGTTATTTTGATTGCGCAGCACCAAATCCTTGTCAGTGGAGTGTGAAAAGAGTCTGTTTGAGGCTCTGTTCAACATCACTGTTTTGTTGCATCATCGCTGTTTCCATCATTTATTGTAAATTAAACTAATGCGCAAAATGTGGTGGGTCATTGAGTAACGACAACTGATGCACTTGCAGGCTAATTAGAAACATTTCTTCGGGTTGAAGTTTTCATCTGTTTTAGAAGGATGATTATGCTCTAAATCCTTGCAGGCTCGCTGCTTGTGTGAAGTCTCTGATATAACAGATTACTCATTATTATTATTTTTCAAATTGACGTTACACCCATGAGTGTGACTCCAAGATGGGCATCTGAAAGAACTTTCAAACTCATGTTTAAAGCTAGTTGGCATGGTTACATTGGCCATGACGTGCCACACCACAGCTCCGCAGCACTGCTGTCATACGCATTACTCTGCCAGGACGCGCCTTGTGGATTACTCCAAAACAACAAACAGTTTAACACTAGCTGTATTACTGCACTGCTTCTTGTTTATGGAGACCAGCTAAATAGATGAAACACCTCAAATGAATTAAAGTTAAAGCAGTGGGAGACTGAGTGAGATGTGCTCCTGCAGAGAGAATCATAGACTCATAAAGTGAGTTATGGTTATGTGGGAGAGTCACGATAAATCAAAGATGTTTACAGAGATTCTTCTTGTGCAACTAGAGGACTAATCACATTGCACAGATAATACTGAGCTGCCTTCCACATTGCACTGTGCAAACTCCTAAACTCTACTGATTGTGATCTGTGATAGAATCCTGTATGTGATGGTTAGAGGATGTCTGTTTTGCATGGCCCAAAATTCATTGGTGTCCTATAAAAGTGATTATTTTACGTCACTAAAGTCTATTGCTGTGCGACATTGCTATGCGCTGTTAAAAAACATTCAGAATGAAAATTTTAATTCAATTCAAATCAAAGGCTTTACTCTAGTCAGATGTTTTAACTGCCATAAACATTTGTAGACATTGGGGAGTAAGCCTGCAAAAAAATTAGGTTTTTAAGACTCAGTTGGTATTCAGCCATCTAATATCTGTTAGACTCACATCTTCAGAACTAGACCAACACAGATGAAATACCTATTAACACTTGACAGAGCTTTTATGATTCCATCCCACAAAAAAGACGCTGCATGATGAATGTGGTTGGTGGAGGCGTAATTTCAATGCATGTGCAACCCTGCTGGAGTAAAACAGACCTCAGGATCAGTGCCTGCAATATCCATTAATGAGGATTGTTGGTGTCCCAGCAGTGAAACCTGGACTGAAGGTTTTACATAACAGTCTGGATGAGAAACTCTTGGCTGGAAAGAGCAAAAAGCATAATTCACAGAAGAGCTATGTTGTCATATCTGACTGCACGTGTGACAGGAGATTAGATGTTTGTGCTGATCACATACCTGCATATGCATACATGTAGTGTCTATGTAGTGTGTAAGGATTACAGAATGTTCAGCATTCAGTCTGATTTTACTTTTCTTCACCAGCAGGCTTCACTTGGCTCTATAAGTGCAAGTTTCGTATTGTTCCATCTACTGCACTGTATCTATGGCAGCTCTGAGAGATGAAGCAGGGGAGTGCAGTCCCTGCTCATGTCTGGAAACTGGCCTGCTGGACTCTGCTGGCCATCTGAGCTGCCAAAGTGGAAACAGTCCTGGGTCTTCCTGGAAGTGATGGAGGAACTTAAAACTCTGGTAGTCAGAGACAGTTCCCACATCAAAATTACACATGGATGCCAGAGTCCTTCTATGCTGTACAATCCTCAATTTCTTGGTACGTGTTATCTTTTTGAAATTGACATGTCATAGCAGTAAAAACAATTATTATTACAATAATGAATAAAAGTCATTATGGTTCTGTTCTATCCAGGTGCTATGCAAATAGGTTGCATACAAAATATTAGGAGCATGGCACTCGCACATCTTAAAGCAATGCAGCAGAACAAATATTAAGTTATACCTTTGTTTTACACATGACAGGTCAGTCGGTGCTAGTTTTTGTCTGACTCCTCTGTTGTCCTGATAACTGCAGCCCATGTTCGACGAGACTGGTGCAGAAATGCCACCGTAGATGCCACAGAGGTAAATAAAACATGACAAAGAGCCCTTTACGATGGCAGGGAAATGTGGTATAGCGCCCTCTAGGTGTCTTTCAAGTGGACAAAACCTGATGCAGTGCCATATAGGCTGCACTTCATGTTTAAAAATTATTATGTGATAGTTATACTTTAAGCTATAAATTGAAATATGAGTCACCTAATAAAACAAATTTATTCTCAACCAGGGTTTGGAAGTGTTTCAACATAAATGCATTGCAACTTTCTGCGCGTCTTTGCCCCACCCCATGCAGCTGGTGCTCTTTTTAATTTATTTTTTTATGCCACTCTCTCTGAGACAGCCTGAGTCTGCCACGGCTCCAACTTGACCACTTCAGTATGAAAATCTGAACACAATGCAGGACTATAAAACTTTGCCTCCCTACTCAAAAAGTCAAATTTTAAATATCTAAATTCTCACTCAGCATCATCATGTATTCAGATCACTTCATACCTATTTCTAACCCTGACAAATCCCTGCTGCTGCAGACCTTGGGCTCTCCAGCTTTGTGGGACTGCCTTGTTACGCATAGACAACTCCTGCCTCGGGCTAATGAGCATGGAGTGAGATGTCCTCTGAACAAACTGCGAATGCCACCTTCAAAGGAGACATGCAGTGCCCCAGTTTCTGTGGCCGCAGGGAGCTGTCTGCTGGGACTAAGTTTAAAATTTTCTCTTGTTACCATAAAATTTCTGGTAAAAGATTACATGTGGAAGGAGTTAGAGAGACCCAGAAAAGGCCTGAGTCCCAGAATGAGGCTATATAATCTGATGTACAGGACATGTTTAAGCTATCCATTATAAAGTCATTCACACACATTGTCATGTCCGACCCAGACGAGCCCTGCGCTGAGGATATTGGTGTCTTTCAGCTGGCAGCGTTATTCTTAACTTTTGTTCCCTCAAAGGCTGAAAACAAAGGTTGCACATTCCTAATGAGGAAGTGAGGACAGAACAAAGGCTCTACAGTATGAATGCCATGTCAAGGAGTTTAATCTATCATACTGTGGCCTTTGTAATCCTCTACGTCTAAAGAGGAGTTTGGGTTTGTCGCTGAGACCACAAGCAGCCACAACAGAGAACTCGCCCTCCTGGGTATCAGTAAACTAAGAAGCCCACAAGCTTTTACATAAATAAATAACCAAGGAGCAAAATATGGGGTCACTGGTAGGCTGATCACTGAGCTACACCAGTGGTATAATAAAGACTAATCCGCTCTATTCAAGTTTTTGCCCTCCGCTCTTTCTGTCTCCCTGTCATTATCTGTCTCACATTCTCACAAACGATGCTTCTCTTTTGCAGTTTTCTTTCCCTCCATTCATCCCTCAGTCCCTCCGACATTCAAACAGGCTCCACTGTTCATTTAAAGGGTCAAGGTCTGTTTGGACACTTCTGCTCTGCTCAGTGGGAGATGGTAGAGACTTTATGAGCCTGATTGCCTTTGAAGTCCTAAAAACGACGGCAAGAAACTCTCCTGCCTGATCAAAGACGGAAAGAGACAAGGAAATTAGAATAATGCGCTCTGGGCACTTCTGCTGGAGCTTTACAGATGATAAAAGCATAAATATGATTATATGAGTTATTATGGCATTAGATATGATTACAACTTACAGCTGAGAGTTGCATAAGGAACACTACAAATTTCCAAATATCTGCTGAGGAAAATTTTGCAAATGCAGTGAACGATTAAGGAACATTTAATGCTGAGAGTCTTTATCTGTCATTGGAGGATTTTTCCACCATCACTGGACGAAGGCAATTAAAAAACATCTGGAAATAAGACCGAATGAGCTCAAAATTGTACCAATCAGCGAGGTCAACATAACCCTAACTATGTGCATCAATCATATGCACCTCCTTATGACACAGCTAGTATTAACTATAATTATTCATGTAATTAAATGATGCATGAAACACTACATTGTATTAAATGAGGTGTTTTGGATTAGATTTCAAAATTTCATTCCACTTCTTTGGCTGCTGCTGTAAACCATTTAGAATGCAAGGTAAAGGGTTCGTGGAGGACTTTTTCTGGTGACGGTCAAGTGGCCTCGTTCAGAAAAGATGATTAAAAAAACAATAACTTTGTATTCAAAATAACAAGGCCATAAAAAAAAAGATTAAAAATAACAAGGCCATAACCAGAAATACTTCAGTTTTGGGTCCCAACCACAGAACAAACACCAAAAGATGCAGTCTCTTATTTTCTAAATTAATATATCAAAAATGCAGAGGGGAAGAAGTTCAATACGATTCAGTGATGAGATGTGATTCAATCATTGGGGTTATCTGAACCTTCTTGAAGCACCTTTTTTTGTTTTGCTCAGTCAACTGAGATGTTCATTACGATACCACACATCCACAGTGCAGGTCTGTCATTTACTATTTGGAAAACAAACAAACAAAAAAACACTTTTCATTACTGGGTCCACCGTTTTTGCAGCTCTCTCTTTAGATACTCGCCGCATTCAGTCCAGCAAATGGTGGCTTTTTAGAAAACCAAATCTCAAACTTGAAAAAAATACTTTGCACATCTATGTCATAAGACAGGCGTGTAAGAAGGCGATGTGTCCATTAAAAGCTTTTTAGCTAAGCTCCCACACTCAGGCAGTTTGCCTAACGAAGGTCTACTGCTGAAACATTGAAATAAATGTTTCTTTTTGCAAGTTAGACAGTGTGCAGGAGTTAACCTGAAACCTTACCTGTGTGCCTCACACTGTCCATGGCTGCAGCAAAAACGTCCAATGACAGCAAAAGACAATACAGGCAGAGGGCAGGGTTTCTGCAAATACATACACCAATAAACATTTTTAGTGGGTCATAAGTGATGATTGAGAAGAATTTCTTTCGTATGAACTTTCACCTTCTTATATATTAAAAAAAGAAAAAAGAAAAAAAAATCTGGCATAGTGCTTGAATCTTTAAGTGAAGCTAGATGAGACATTTTGTTGCCAGCCTGGCGCAGTGCTGGAGGAGCTGAAAAGGAAACAAAAACTTGGAGGCTTGGAGGTTAATAAAGCCCAACTGGTGACATGTTAGGCAACATTTTGACACACACTTGGCGTCCACTTGAGTAAATTTTCATCAGCCAACTCAAACACAGAAATTAGGACATGCATTAGGTCACTTTAGAAACAACTGCGAAAGTCCAAATGTTGTTTTAGGCATCCAGTGCCTGACAGATATTCTTCTCTGTAATCACAAATGTGCCCACAGTTTAAGGGAGATTAAAAGCAATCAATTTGATGTTAAGAGTTAAAAAAAAACAGCATATGCAGTTTAAAGTTGATTTTGTCGGCAGAGGCCCTTTAAATGAGGCCAAACCCTCTGTTTACCTTCTTACCACTTTACTGCAAATGACTCAATATTCCTCTCAAATTTTTAAAATTTTGTTAACTGTGTTATTAAACAGAAAAGGGACTAATGATAACAGCTATCAACAGCTCAAGTAAGTGACTTCAGGTGCTCCGCATGGTTTTCCTTTCATCATCACCAAGGACATTAACATGGCTCACTGACTCAGTGATGCTCCTTCAGTCTGACAGTATCTTTGCTTCCCAAGATAGAAGCAGATGACTGAGAGCTTCCTGCTCCTCTGTGTCTCCTGTATCTGCGTCACTGGCTGATAATCCCGACTTTACCGGCAGGCTTCACTTCATGCTTTATCTCAACCAGGGAGTGCCAAAGGGATGCACACCAATATGGGATCCACGTTCCCTAACAAGGGACTGTGTGTGGGAGTGTTGGGATGTGGACACTCATCAGTGTTCAGAGTATCAAAGGGGAGCGTGTCAACAAGTCTCCTCCTTCATTTAAATCCTCAGTGCCACACAGACGGCAGAGTGTGCGTGGAATTGGTTTTTAAGAGCATTTGCCTCCATGTTAATGAACCACGTGTTTTAAATTCTCATGACAAACTTGTGGTGTAACAGTACTGTTCAACTTGTGGCTTGCTATGCTACTTTGGCAACACATTCATAAAGATCATATGATTTCTCTTTTTAAAACACATTATTTTGAATTCTTTTATGCTGCCATTGACAAAACAAACGAGATAATTCATCATTCAAATCAGTAATTTTAAACATTCTGCTTATCCTTTACAATCTCCTGAATTCTGTCCAATACTTCAAGGCACTACTTTCTTCTCAGTAGGAATGTAAATCCTGCTTTCAATGCTACGCTGCATACTTCAATCCATACCTGGAACTAAACACTAGACATGTCAAGCGATGTCATGTTATGCAGTACAATCAGCTGACAGCTCTTTGCAGTAAAGCCTGCGAAGACGAGTGATGACTGCAAGGTTATAGAGGAGGTTATCGCAAACTCTTCACTGTCCATCTCACTCCAAAAGGAATCCTGAGGACACTTTCAATGCAACATAATGCAGCAACACTTAAGGTCACAGCATCCTCTAAATCAAAAGAACTAATCAATACATTTTTTCTCTAACTCTTCAGTTTTTTGTGCAATCAAGTCCTTTAAAGAGAGAAGATTGACAAAAGGTTTAGATGTAATCATCAAGGTGTATTTTGCATGTTTGCAGTCATTTATAATGACACTTTACTTCTTCATTTCTTACAGTGTGGCATTGTTACAACAGACATAAACAGGTGTCAACAGCAAACACTAATGAAAATGTTTAAATGACAAGAATCAGCGCTCTCAGACCAGATATCCAAAAAGGTTCTTTAATAAATAGCTGCAAACTGACTGAC
>JAQFJA010000022.1:22616923-22632958 GCA_029874485.1 Naso brachycentron
CAGAAATGACCAAAAATGAGGCAAGTTTCCTTTGGGAATAGAAGAAAGGTGGTTAGACTCAAAACAGGTGGTCAACTTAACCTGATGTTAAGAATTTATGAATATGACCCCTGAAGTTGTAATGATGAATGTAATTTGGATGTTTTTCGCTAGAAGTTCTACTAAGCAGGTGTTTTGTGTGACTAAGTCAGACATTATCTCCTCCTTAATGTCTATTTAAGTACTAATCTGTCATTTGCGTAAAATAAAATAGTCCAGTACCAACACTTACCAATACAGGCAATTAATGTTGTGACACTGACATGCAGTATCAGTAATTAAACATATTATCAAAATATATCAGAGCCCAAATTTTTGTCTTCCAGTTGTATGTTTGGTCTGAAAAACAGTTGAAAAACTTAAGATACTCAAGTTACAATAAAATGCAACAGAGAAAAGCACAATAATCCCGACATTTCGGAAGCTACTTGACTTATCGTTACTGTGCTGCTATTGTACCATTTTATCAATAGAGCCTCACCTTTTTGACTTTTCACGATATCATCTGTAAGCTTAAGACCACCATCTGCCATACCATAATGCCACTAGTTAAAGTTAATAGTGGTTATGTTTGGTTTGGCCCAAACAGAAAAGCCCACTAACAACCCATTAAAAGTTTCAATTCTATGAAGTGGCCATAATCCTTCTATTGTGGTTTCAGAGAAAAACATAATCTGCCAACATTCAAACATCAAAAGCAAAAAATGAACAAATTGGTTACATGTTTGGCTTTTACAGTTATACTCTGTATTTTATATTTTTGTTCTGCTTTCTGTCTGGGAAATTGTGGCACAAGTGGACGCCAGATTTTCATCCTGACCGCACCGCAGGGTCTGATCCACCGACGCGTCTCTCCTGCTGTCACCACTAGCAAATCAGCCTCACAGTAGTTTTGCACATTAGTTGTTAAAGTTTGTCTGTCTGACTGATATTTATAAACATTAATAACATGTTCCTGCCTTGCTACAAACATCTCAGAACCCAGTCCTCTAAGCAAATGCCAAAGTGAAATTAAGTATTTTAACTTTTTCCCCCACTATCCTCTCTCTAGTTCGTACTGTGCCACAGCCAGCTCTGTGTTTATGGGAACATTCATGTTATCAGTGATGGACTAACTACTGACGCCCCTCACTTCCTGCTCTTTATCTGAGCTCACGCCTCTGCACCGCGGAGCAGGGAGCTGATGGGACAAGCTGATCTCTGCTCAGTGCCCACACTTCCCATACTGCGCACCCTTGCCCTCCCTTGAATACTGTCTCTTTGTCATCATGCACAAAGTGCTCACCCACTTGCTTCCCTGGATGCAATAAAGATTTTGAAATAGAAAAAAGACAGAAAAAGAGCATTGGACCTCCGATATGTTCATCACATTTTTGCCTTCATTTAAAATAGAAAAGGAATCATTTTAATGTCATAAAAATGTATAATTATGAGCTGGAGTTTTTTTTTAGCCAGTTAAGTAAATGATGATACCAACTACTCTTTCAAATTCAGCAATTCCAAATGTAAATTTTAATTACTTGTTAATTAAGGAGAGTTATTGTCCTCCGGTCCTTGGGTGGGGTTTGGTCTCCAGCAGTGTGTTGGATGGTGTGATAAATAGAGCTTTGTGTCCTGTGTGCCCACAGTGTGTTGGAGTATCATTTTCACTGGGACTGTGTTCTTTTGGCTTTGTCCAACACACCTACGTCCCCCCTTCTCCATGGGTTCGACCTTATGGTCTGGTTAGCTGTGTGGAGACACACACACACAAACAAACAGACCACACACACATCAGACCATGTCCGACCAATGTCGGACAAGCTTATCCTGAAACTCAAAGGTTTGAGGATTTCACAAATCTGAGCTTGTTTAGTCTGTTTTTGATGTTGTATACAGTCTGTTCTATTCTGGAACATTGATTTTTTTTAGGGTTTGCAAGGTCATGAACTTTATCAAAGATGACTTTTTCTCTTCGTAGTGTCTCGTATTGTCAGCTAGCGTCACTGGTGTCATAACTGTCATATATTAGCCCACCCTGTTATTTAAAAAAACAAAAAACAAAAAACAAATACTTTTGGAGGCTGAAAAACCAGCTCTGAACGCTCTGTTTATTTATTTATTGTTGTTTTAGTCAAACAAAACAGTCGAAAAATGTGGCAGTGGGTCGTGGATCACAGACAAACAGTCTGACCTCCCACACCTTGGCAGAGGCTGGCAGCAGTGTGCAGACTGACCTTTAACTTTATCTCTGTGTCTCAGGAGAGAAGCTCAAGCTCAAGAAAATAAAGAAAGCTTTTGAGTTGTTTTGTCTTTCAACAAGAAACTGTGAACAATAAAGAAAATCAGTCATCACTGTGAATTGCTAATGTGTAGCATGCTGCTTGCCTACATTTTCATATTTGTATCCTGTTTAGTGCATCCTTCCTCTTTCCACGCTGCACAGTTGGTTAAAAGTAAACTTCTGGTGATCTGGAATTCACATGTTTACCGCAGCAGGTCTTCTCAGAAATTTGTAAAGTAAAGACAGTGAAACGTACAATCTTTGGTATTTAAAAAGAAGGAGCAGAGGAAATAAACAGAGTGTCATCTCCAAAGTTAATCCAGTAAATAAGGGTTGTGTTTCAAGCAGTTTAGGTGTCTGTATCTCGTCTCAAACTGCGTCAGTTGGTAAAACTTCAATAACAAAGATTAAAAAGTCCCAGTCATAATTTTAATATACTTTTATAGATTACATTGCAGCATCATTTACTGAGGTATTTTCTTTAGAGTGGGCTGGTTTCAAATCAAAGCCACATTTGAAATGTCACAAACACTTTTATTAAAAAAGACTTGTATCGAAATAAAGAAGGCTTCATTCCATGTTTGAAAATATACACTTGCAAAAAATCAATATGAAAAATGATATCAGATACCTTAAATAGCGGTGCTTTATGTAGGGCTGGGCAACATGAACAAAATCAAATATTACATGTGTATTTTTGACCAAATGCCCAGATATGGTTATTGTGAAAATATTCATGGGTGACTATTTCGGCTTTCAGAAAATATTAACACAATGAGATTTTTGATGAATAATCATCAGTAATGTTGATATAACGATTAAATGGGTAAAAGCAAATATTAGCACAGCTAGAACAGTCTGGAGTTTGGAAAATTACATGACTTTACTGTGCACCAGCCTTTAAAACCACGAAAAGACAACACCCCTTGCACCATTTTAAATAGAACATTGTTATATCGTCCACCCTGATGTGTATTCCACTGCATTGTGCAAGTTGTTCCATCTTTGAAGTGGACATGATAAATTGCACACAGTTGAAATTCACAATAGTGACCAAGCCAAACATCAGCCATTCTCACTGGGCCTTTTCCAGCACTACTCTTCTGTTTCTTATTAATAGTGGACTATATTGCACAAACATTGCATTACAGCTATTCTAATTTCAGTATAACAAAGACTTTTAAAGACCAGATTCACATAGAAATCCTGAGAGGAGCCTGCACTGGATCACTGTGACATCCTGATGTTGCTCTAGATTTTTATGAGTTCTTTTTTTTTTAGATCCTGGGTGGTCCCCTCTGTTTCAATCCTATGAAGCTGCCTTTAAAAAAAACGACAACTACGTTTCTTGTCGTTTTCTAACTGAGCGTTATTAGAGGCACTGACTCTGCAATGGATAGATTTATACAGAATTATATTTTAATCTAGTCATCATCTTTGAGCAGGCTGTCTGTTATCTATAACCTCACTAAACGGGGCTTTAATTTCTTTGGTCATTTCTTTCTTTCTTTTCTTTTTTTTTTTTTTTGCTTTGAGATCCCTGTTTTGTTTGCTCTAAGCTTGTGGGGACACACATGAACCCTTGCGGTCATGGCACACATTTAGCTTACTGCAGACGGTTGCTTGTGATGAAGACCTCATGCTAACAAGATCAGCGGTCTTGAGACACGCTTGTGGTTCTCTGAGACTGTTTGTAATAAATGCTAGCTTTAGCATGTTAACATTTCTTTCATTGACACTGCTAACATGCTTATGTTTTGGTGTAATGCTAACCATGTTTACATGTTAAGGTTTGCTACTTTACACTAAACACAGAGTACAGCTGCAGCTTATGGAAATTGTCACTTTGCAGGCATTTGGTTTTAAAAGGTAGTTTATAATTCTGACTTGATGGTGACACTAAAAAAAAGTCAAGGTGTCACTTAAAATGTCACTTAAAATATGTCTTTTTCATGACAAGGACCTGTAATCTGACACAAATAAGCCATTGGCCCACATTCATTCATTCATTCATTCATTCATTCATTCATTTACTCATTCATTCATTCATTCAACCTTTATTTAATTCAGGAGTACATTAAGGTAGAGACCTCATTTACAATGC
The DNA here is from genome assembly GCA_029874485.1 of Naso brachycentron. Classification (NCBI taxonomy): domain Eukaryota; kingdom Metazoa; phylum Chordata; class Actinopteri; order Acanthuriformes; family Acanthuridae; genus Naso; species Naso brachycentron. The sequence continues at coordinate 22,621,330 of JAQFJA010000022.1, forward strand.
AGGCGAGCAAAAGATGAAAGAAAATCTCCTTGGTGTCAGAAACACCAACATTTATGTACATAAAAGTGACAGAATTTTCTGCCAGGTTTCCCCTTCTGACAAGATGTGTATGACTAAAATAGATGTACATTCTGTCATGTGTTACCTATAAATAAAGAGTGAAAATAATTTTTTCCACATCATGCTTGGGAACCCAGTAACACTCACAAGAGCTCTTTAGGGTCCCTGGACCCCACTTAAGAGTCACTGCGTTAGAACACATGGTTTCTGCATCCTGTGCTGTGTCTGCGCAAATGTATGGATTTCTCATCTGGTAAATGTATCAGTTACACTGGATAAGTAAAAAAATTGGAGTAAGATTAGTAAGTAAGTTAGATTTGAGTTGCTTTTGTGGCTGGTTGAAGAAGATTGCAATGGTTTTGGTTTGAGTCAATAGGAGTAGATCATTTTCAGCACAAAACACTGAAGAAAAGTTTCTGCTGTTAGAAGATAGAAAACAAAATTTAACACTGAGAGAGAGACCCAAGAGCAAAGCAGTGAATGAAACAGAGTGGGACCCAAAGGTGGTTAAGATGCGGGAGCAATATGCAACAAATTTCCACTCATTGAAACATGTAAAGGTTCACCAGTGGAGGGGAAAACAGCTGTGTGGCCTGCCAGGACAGCATCAGCCTGGGACAAAAATGACAAGCATTTTATGAGAGCTTTTGAAGATGGCGGCTTTATTACAGTGGGTCTGCGACCTCGACGCAGCCCAGTGAAGATTTAGCACCCCATCACCTTCTGGTTTCCCAGAGCATCATGAGCAGTACCTCTGTGCGCGTGTGTGTTTGTATGTGTGTATGGCAGAATCTCCGAAGCAACAGGCAGCAAAGATTGTGCCGCTATTTGAAAAAAAAAAAAAAAAAGGTTTAGTGTGGCAGCTTTGATCAGCAGTCATTCACTCCAAGTCTTAACAGTGTGTCTGTGCCTTGGGATATTTTGTATTTAATTATAGCTGTTTACTGTAGATTTAGTTAAATTTTGCATATTTAAAATTAGAGGGCCATGGTGGGATCTACAAAATCCAACACATCAAGAAAATGTTAGAAAATTTCCTCATTTGTCTGTCGTCTGCTGCAAAGCCTCAGCCTTGCTCTGTGATTTGGTGCCAACATGCAAACCAAATGAGGAATGTTTTATTACATCTGAAGCTTGCTTGTGATTCCAAAGAGTCACCAGCAAGAAGCAACAGAGAGGAAACTGTGTGCTCACTCACATATTTTACTGGTGACAAATGAATTCAACCTGTATTTCTCCAACACAGAAGACAACACCTCATCATCTGAAAAAGTCTCTCACTTCTAAAAAAAAAGTGATGTAATGGTTTGTTGCACCTTTATATTACAGAGCTTCTTGGGATGACATTAAGGTGCAAAGTCTTACTCATGTTTTACTTCAACCAGATTCTTGAAGCTGCTTTTTGAGCATCAGGTTGTCAGTCTAATAAAACTATGCCTCAGTGTTCTAGTCCCTTTCCTGTCAGGATTGTGATGCCAGATGTACTTTTCCACTTTTTAATGCAACTTTCTCGTGCTTCTCTTAGAGAATCCCCTGGTACTTCAGAGGCAGCTGGGAGATGTAGTCTTAAATCCATCCTGTTGTCTCCTCCCAGTCGGTTGTGCTCAAAGGGAGGAACACAGATGTTATGCTTAGAGTGTCTTATAAACGACCTTAACTCTCACCTGTCAATGCTGAGGAAGAACAGTTGAGTACAAAGGTCTTGTCACAATGCCTAGCTTGTTAACTGTTCATGATATATGAAGCCAGACAAAACATTGTTAAACCTCAAATATGAATCTCTAATAAATCTAGTATTCCCTAAGATTAGCTTTTCTTACCCACCAGAGGAGAAATTCATCTGAGGCATTCCAGATAACACATTTGACGGAGCTGCACGCATGTACAATCAGACTACAGTCGATATGCAGTCCTAAATTTTCCCTCTCCCTTTTCTTCCCTTCTTTCCCTCTTTCCTTAAGGTGCACTTGGGTTCTGTGGAGCTCCAGCCAGCTCCAGACCCTGTAGAGCTAAACCGGGAGATGATTGGCCAGTCCCTTAAGCACAGTGTGGATCTGGAGTCAGACAACTGCAAGCTGTTAAAGGAGAACCAGAGACTAAAAGAGGAGCACCAGAGAATATTCAGAGAGTAAGGATAAGAAGGATAAGAATGTGTGTTTATGAAAGAATATGTGTTCGAGAACAAATGTCAAGTTCAAATTTAAAGTGACTACGAGTAACTACATAAAAATAGCAGTCTTTTCACTGAGGGTCGTGCTTGCTGTTCTAGGAAATTTGTAATCATCAGAGGAATCATGAGACTGTTTCATGAATACTTAAAAGTTCCTTGTAGTCACTTGAAAAAACAATAGAATCTAATTATTTTAAGATGTTCTGCACTGGTATTTGTATGAGGATTGTCTGCTGCTTATATGCGCAGAAATCACCCAGTGTGACATCATCAGCCTGTTAAAGGGTATTGACGGTTCCACCCAGTGTTGCAAACTAGGCTTGGGATTTCCGGGAACTCACTTCAGATGTTTCACTTGTCTGTCCTTTAATGCAAAGTTGATGCATCAGCATCATTCTCCTTAAAATTACAAATTAGAGCTTGTAGAAAGAGCTTTTTAGAAAAAGAAGTCTGACTGTGTTTGTGTATGTTTGTGTGTCCGTTCAGAAGTGGGGGTCCGTTTTGTTGAATGTATGTTTCTGCACGTTAGTGTCTGTGTGTTTTCTCACCAGGCTGGAGCAGCAGGTTCAGGACAAGGAGATGTTGGAGAGGAAGCTTTACTCGCGTTTTGTCATGGTCCTGAATGAGAAGAAGGCTAAGATCAGAGGCCTACAGGATGCCGTCCGCCAGCTCCAACAGGCCGATGACCAGCAGAGAAATGAGGAGGGGAGAGAGAGGTCAGCATGACACCTTCAATTCTGCAAATCACTGGAATAAATAACTAGCTTTACTACTTTAAAATGCTAATTAACCAGTTACGTTTTATTTTATTGTGTATCTCACATTTCTGTTTTTTTTTTTATATAGTGGGTTTGCCAGTTTGTGAGTGTGTGTGGTCATTACAAGACCTTCTGTTTCTGGTGAAATGTTAATTTCAAGGCATTACCTTGCATTGATATGTCTATTGAATTGTGGGATATGTTACTAGTTCATTTGACTTTTTATTCCACATGATATTTGATGACGAGGCATCCTGAAATGAAATGAAATGTCTAAAAACAACTATACAACCTGAGTATAACACAAAGCAACAAAGGCAGTGCACAGGGGCACAACTAAGGATAAATGAAAGGCAATGAGAAGCAGCAAATGCTCACATTTAAGAAGCTGGATTTTCTTTTTTTGAAAACTATGTATTAATCAATGAAAAAGATAGCTTTCACACTTTCTTGTTTTCTTGTAGGTACATGCTGGACTATCTGCTTCAAATCTTTTATGAGAAACACACGGGTCGGGCAATTAACTGACCTAATTTACCGTGTAGTACTTAGAATTTGTATAAAGAGTAAATCAGCATATTTAGGTCATTGCTTTAGTTGCAGTCTTTCACGTCAGCCCAGTGCTGTCAGTTCTGCGTATGTGTGAGCCACACCTTTGGCTTCAGTACAGACAGACAGTGGCTAATTTGTTTTTTGTACAAGCCTGTGTGTGATATCTTCCACCATTACAGCGCACTGCATACAAATGGAAGATTTTACTCGAAATCACTGCTCATGTGACAGACTATGCCACCGTCCCTTGTGGGTAATAATATAAAGAATATTTTAAAAGTCAACAATTATTACCTTAAGATCTTGTCAGTATTGTAACATTAGTATTTTCTAAGCGTAACCACGTGTTGCTCAGTTTATCTTCTTTATTTTTCTTCACTCTCCTTCACACACACCCACTGATTTTTCTGCATTAAACACTTTGTCTTCATCTCTCAAACTTGTGCCTTTTTTTTTTTTTCTTTCAGTGACAATGACACAACTCATGGTGAAGACGACAAAAGAGAGGAGACAGTTCAGAGCATCCATTCATCTCAGGAGCCAACTATCCTCATCACAGGTGTGTATGTGTGTCATAATTTTTGCCTGTGTCAGCAAAGTGCAACAGCAGAATCAGTGATTACAAGCAGACTGAAGCATTTGCTTGCCATCTAATTTCTCCAAATGAAATAAAATCTTTTCTCAAGGGATAAGGCAGAACCTAACCAGTGCAGCTCATAACAGTTTAAAAATTGGCAGTTTGCTGTGTGTTTGTGAGTTAACAGGCATTTGATCACAGTGTAAGGCTAAGGATCATTTGGGTTCAGATGATGAGGTTGTTATCATTTGGATTTTGTATAATATTGCCACATTTTAAAGCACAAACACAAAGTTGCCGGATAAGACGTGCAACAGAGGGTCGAAGATGAAGGCAAATGAGGTAACACGTTGAACACTTGAGGAAGTCTGAGGTTTTTTAAAACTTTGGACTGAATCTTCAGAGGCTTCCTCTCGGGACGTACTGTAACTCATTAAGGTCTCTCATGGGTCACCTTTAGAGAGATTTACTCGTACAGTGATACATTATCTCACACTCACTTTCTCCTCCAGGATTTTACTTACTTGCACATGCGCCATATTTTGGTGGAGCAGGGCGTGCAAGGATTGATGATGGTAAAATTTCGCCCTTTCCTGTTATTTGCTGTGATGTCATAGGTCACAATGTGACTCAGTATTGACGCAGACTCATATGTGAAACTTCTGAGTTTTAGCTTTCCTCAAACTGATTTTACTGTCTAATAAACTTGACAGTTCAATGTAATTGATTATGTAAGCAAAGAGTTTTAATGTAAACTTAAAAGCACACACAAGCAGAGAGAATACCCTCGGGCAGCCAGGTTCTAGGAAACACTCTTCAATGAGTCATAAACCCTCTCAGCGAAGTCTGCTGTGGTGGTCTTCCCCTTCCTGCATCGTGCAGAGCAGACTTGATGTCACATCTGCTGAGTCACACACCCCCTGTGTTACAGCGCTCTGCTGGGATAGCCCACTGATCGCTTTCTCAATAGTGTTTGTGTTTAGAGCCAAGATCGAACCCCCCGAGAGGATACACAGTTGCAAAACACGTTGACGTTTGTGGCTTCAGCAGGTTCTGTTGTTAGCCTCTCATTATTTTTTTTTGCACTTTCTCTCACTCACACACATGTAATGGCTCCCTCCCCTTCATGCGCTCTGTCCAAGCCTGGCCTCAGTGAAGATGGATGGAGTTTGCAGATTGCGCACTAAGAGCCTTGGCTTACGCACTTTGTTGTTTGCTGTCCAGAAGGGTCGCACAATGCCTTCTTGTGTTTTCAGCCCGTCAGTGAAAATCTAACCAGCACTAATGTCTTATCTCTGTGCCGTGATAAATTTGTCTCCCTTTTCTCCCCATATTCAGAGATTTTCAACATTAAGGGTGTGTGTGTGTTTCAAAATCGTGGTCCAACTTACACAAATTCAGCTGTCTAACAATTCAGTCTCTTTGGCCTAAAGCTCTGGTGGAAACGGCCATATATTCATGCCAATGACTTTTACAATAGGCTAATTGATGCCTATTGCATTGTAACCCCTTGTTGATTATATTGTGCAGCCGTAGTCTGGCAAGCCCATCAGGTAATGAATTCATCACAATCGTTGGAGGACATGAAACATGCGTTGTCTGCCATGGCAGCCTTTTATGTTTACAAATTCAGTAAACACATTCAACAAGTAAACTTTGGTGACTTTAAGCCCTCACTCACATCTGTTGAGTTCAGTTTTAGTCCCCACCCATTTGACTATTGCAAAGTTTGACCCAGATCAGAAACTGAGTGCACAATAGCGTTCAGAAATCTACCCAACATTCGTCTTATGTAGTGGGCTACACAATTCCCCTTAGACATATTTGGCCCCAGTTAACCCCTAAGCCTCGGGGTGTGTTTTCATATCAAAGCCTGATAAGAGAGACAAATGACGGAGCAGAACTGGAAACAAAAGAAGAAGCTCTCTGATAAATTCCCCCCAGGTTTAGCATTTTAATGAGACAACTAGAAAGAATATCACTTAGAATCGGGTGACTAAATAAAAGAGATAAGGATAGAAGAATAGGAATAAAATTACAGGAAAGAGGCAGTGTTGATATCAGGGCTATGATAGAAGAAAGAAGTGGATAAAAATGAGGGAAATGAGAATTTTAATAGCAAAATAGACTTTAATGCTAAACTTAATTTGTGCTACATTTATTTTACTGTAGCATTCATTCCTCTGTTCACAATAGTGTTTCTATCTTAGCATCTTCTCAATCTGTTGATCTTTGGATTTGAATTGACTAGCAGCGGTGTTAAAGGGCAGACAGGTGTGTTTATACATCTGTCCGAATATAAACTATTGTATCCGACTCTGATGGGTTCTTAGGCGGAATTCCAGATCTCTCTTCCTGATAAAGGCCAAAGGATTTTAGGTGTGGAGTTGTTCAGGGTTAAAAAAGGTCATCAGATGCAACAGGATCCCTGAAAGTGCCAAAATGTGGTTTAAAATGAGCTTCTTGCATTTTTTAATTTCCAGTAGATTTAGTGTTTTCAAAATAACTGCCTTTATATTTCAGGATTATTAGTGACATCATTAATTGAAAATGCACTCACTCAAAATAACAACTAAAAAAGTAATAATCTAAGTAAAAAGAGCTGCAGTGTCAGTGGAGGTTTTCTGAATAGTCAATGTTTGTTTTTTCCCTTGTGTGTCTAAATGTGCTTTATTTATTGAACTCAGGTCGTACTCTGGTGTGCCACGGCATCACGATAGATCCGACATTTTCTGATGATGAAGATGAACAACCAAGACGGAAGCGAAAGTTTCTTGACACCCAGCGCTCAGAGTCTCGTGAGTTGGAATAAAATTGGAGGTCAGTCAGATAACTGATGCAACCAGTGTATCACCATATTTTTTGTTATAGTTGTTCTTAATGTTGCTTTTCTTGGATTACTTACATTTTTAACGAATGACTCTGTTTGTGGAGTCTCTCTTCAAATGGAGTGGCAGTACAAGGACAAAACCTGTCACTGGAGGAGTTCAGATGGGACAATTTAGAAGAAATGAGAATTTTATTTTGCAGGTTATGATCTCCAATGCTTCCAGTCTTCTTTCACTTAAAAGATAAGTTGTTCCATGTGGTCCCATGCCAGATTTGAACAACAAGCTTAGTTTTATGGCCATGTGAAACATACGGTCATGTGAAACATACTTTGTTATTTCCTTTAAATTTCATTCATGACTTTTTTCAGTTTCTGCACCCAGACAAGCGTCTGAAACGCCACCGCAGTAACAGATGTGGGTTGCTCTACTGAACTTTTTATCTTCCGCTCTTGTGATTAAAGACGGATGACTCATCATTTTGTCGTCATCACTGGTGTTATAGAAGAAACCACACGCGCACTCTTCCCAGCATCCAACAGGGTCTGCTCTGGGCTTTGCACATTTCTGTGTAATTATTGCACTGGTTTTCTTTGTCTTATATCCTTTCACACTGGTTGAAAAACCCACTAACATCTGGCTTGGAAAGAGTACAATCGGCATTCATCCCAAATGACGCTGCAGTAATCAGGGGTACTTATCTGATCTAGCTCTGATCGGCAGTGATGTAAACATGACATCTGGATAAACTCTCAAGTTTTGACCCCTCTTCTGGCATTCTGCTATGATGACAAAATTAAATCAACAACAGCTAATATGGAGGCATTAAAGGCTTGCCACCTCCATCCCTAAATCTTTGTCACCTCAGCCACAAACTCTGTCAGTCAGTGTTGAGTTCAAGCAGACATTAGGCTCTGTCATTGACAAAAAAACTCGCATATTACTGTATCAATTGCATTAGTCATTAGAAACGTACAATACTTCTCCTGCCTCTTATCCTAGCAGTGATCTTCAATGCCTAGCTGATCTCAAAATGCTAAAGAAGAGTTGCCATCTCCTGTTGAAAAATAGAAGAAGAAGTTAAGAGCAAAAGACACTGAATTTTCATACTCTATCTGTAGAATTTCACTTGACACTAGTCAAATTTTCCCGTGAGAGAATTTATAATACATCTCTGTGGGTATGAACATCTTAACATTGTGACCTTATAGAAATGGACTCACTGGTGGGTCTGACACAGTTTGAGAGATTAATCAGCTTCTGTTAGTGTTTGGATTTTCAGAGGTGTCTCCTGAACATCCGGCTCAGACATGCAGTGTTGTGAGGTCTGTGCTCATCCAACAGCTGCACGTGTTCTCCTAATGTACTGACTCACTACAAAATAATGACCAAAGTTTCTTGGACTGCTTCCTTGATTGATTACAAATGGCCTCAGACTAACATTGCAACTTCTTTGTCTGCTACTGCTGCAAAAGGAAAGCCTGAAAGGCAACTTTGTTCACAAAACCGTTCAGTATCTTTGATCAGAAAATACAATTCAGTAAAACAAAACAAAACAGCAATTAGCAGAACAACTGTCACTTGTCATCCTGCTCAGTCAACATATACTAAGTTTATGTGTTCTCCTACATTTGTTGTAGTGACACATAAATCTGTAAACCTCGTAACATCCTTCATGTGCGTTCAGACAGAAGGAGGTGAATGCGATGAATGCCTCATACAAAGTCAATGTAAAGACGCGATTACACTTCAGGCGACATGAATATCATGATACAAGCGATGCGAATCATGTGATGTGGTGTCCAACGCCCTCATTGCCTCATCGCTCGAAGCTGAAAATATTGAACTTTCAGGCGACATCGCGTGATGCTGTGCCGCGGCAGCCGATCAGTGTCGAGATTCTCCCAACGTCAATGACATCCTGACAGCACGAACGTTGTGGAATTTACCGAACGGACGTTGAATCAGACATGATGGTTAAAACAACTATTGCTGTGTGTGAATACCATGGAGCTCCTACAACACGACTTTATACACAATGGGATGATGTTATGAACACAGACACAATGTCGTTATGTTTTCCAGTGTTATCATAGAAAATAGCAAGCCCTCCTTCCTCCTCACACTAAAAGCTTACGCTAAGTGTGGCTGACACGGAACTGTGTGACCAAACTTAACAGACTCTGGATGATTTTATTAACCAGACACCACATTGTTAAATTTTCCAACTTGACATCAACAACTGATGTAGTGCAGCAAACATGGTTATACCGACTGTAATTAATCACAGAGAGTGGCCAGTCACCCCTCCTCTGAACGAGCTAGTATAACCAGACTGTGTACATCACACAAAGACGCAACTGAAACGATGATCCAAGATGTGATCCGGTTATGATAAAGCTACACAAAACTGACGTTTCTTGCAATAAACATCGCTTCATCGCTTTCAGTCTGAACACGACTTTAGACAGCTTACATTTGGGCGTTTGCTGGCAATTAAGCAAAACTGAAAATAGCTGCAGTGTGAAGTGATGCATGCTTCAACTAAACAATGACAACAAAGGATTCTGAAATCCAGTGTAAACATTTACTCATTTGAGCTTTTTGTGCAGAATATAATATAATTCATATCAAATGTTCACGTAAAAATATTGAATTGTTATTTACCTAATACATCTCCATATAAATGGCAAAAATATTACAATTTAAATATGATGTTTGTTTGATTAACGCAAATTATGTACTGCATCACATTTAACTTTTTCTTTCTCTCTGCTCTCTGTCCCTTCTGTCTTTGCCCCACTTCATCCCTGTCCTGTCTCCACCCTCCTCCTCAATGAATAGGTAACATTCAGAAGTCATCATGAGCCTGATTAAATCAATGAACCTAAGGCTTTTATAATAACCAGGTTTAATGATCCAAATCCAGCTATGGCAAGTTGCTTTGGCTTGTCAACCTTCACCTCGATACACACAGGCAAAACAGTTTCAGCCAGGCAACAGCCCTGGAGGTGTCGCCAGATTTGATGCCAGATTGTGAAAGCAGTTTTAAGTAAGCCAGAGCATGTTGCTGCCAGCTGGTTTGCTTTAACTGCGACAATTACCTGCCATAGCTCTCATGAGAGACTTTCAGCTCGTCTGTCGTCTTCAGTAAATCAAAAGACGAGCAAGTAATGATGCTATCTTTTTCCAAACGCTCCAGACGGCCTGTCCCATTCGGTGCTGCCCTCAGGACTTTGCCCAGATGTGTCAGTGGTCATTTGATAACAGGCCCTAAACACCCTCCAGTGCTTCCTCAAGAATTGATGACATTGCTGCCAATGGCTTGGAGGACATGGCAGAGAATTTGGACCAGGGTACAAAGCAGTTGAAGCCGTTTCTCTTAAGAGTTCACCCTGAGCTTGAATTTTGCTAAGCGCCTCGGCGTTGGCTTTATGCTATACTGGAGAAAGAGTAACAACTAAGAGACAGGCAACACCCAGAAAACATGGTGTCACTAACAAGACATCGAGGCTGCTTTTCTGTTCCTTATTCATCATGTCTTGCTGATGTTTTCCTCCATCTTATCATTATGAAAATAAACTGTATACCGTCTCTTTCATTTCTCTTTTCTAAACTAGCATTTTGCGAACAATAATTTGACCTCCCATTTTTTCTCATTTTCAACTGCCCTTTTATTCTGTAGAAGTTCTGAGCCCCAAGCTACCTGAGAGGTGTTTTTGCAGAGGGTTAATAGGGTTATGTTGTCTCTCAATGTCTTTGCCTCCTCCTCCTACTTTACCTCTGCTACCAGCTTTAGGTCCTGAGGTCATCACAGTGTGTCTTCACACTGACAGTAATGAACCTATGGAGACCTATTCGGGGTCTTTATCTGACCATTCTACCTTTGACTTCTGGACCTTTCTGCCGTCTTTTATGATTCTGATGATACCTATGTCTGCTGAAGACCACGGGCGGCCACGGGATAATCCCACAACACGCGCTGGAGCTGGTTTAGTAATCCTCACTGGAATGTCACACTCTTTTCTCTGTACATCCCATCAATAAGGCATTTTATAAAAACAAGTTCACATCAGTTTGTCAGATGAGCACACGGCAACGTGCGATGGACTCTGAGTATTTCATTCAGAGGTGTCACTGAGAATATTATTAACTCAACTTAACCACTAAGTGCTGAATATTCTGAAACATGCCTGTTTGTGTTGATTTCTTATGAATAGAAGCTGGTGATGTATATTTTTCCTTATTTAAAAGACATTCTAAAGGTCTATATTTTATTTTTATTTGACATCAAATGCATTTTTTTAATTGAGAATGTATTAAAAATACAACAAGGAAAATTTAATATGTGAAATATTGTAGATGTTCTCTGTTTTATTGTAAAATGTCTCACAAAATGTTGAAAATGAACATTTCAAAAATATAAGTAATCAGATGAAATAAGTTGGAAACCATGATGTGTAAAAGATTTTACATGTGATATATTTTCTGAATATTGATTTGAAAAGAGACTGTAATATGTAACTTTATTATCAATAAAGTTTTTTGTTCTACAACCCTGATTCTAGAGCATTTGTGATGAAAAAACAAAACAAAACAAAGAAATCAATTTTATTTTTGACAAATTTATCCCCCAAAGCAAGACAATATATTTACTGTGACCTCATCAACTGAATAGATTTTT
>JAQFJA010000022.1:22633559-22643949 GCA_029874485.1 Naso brachycentron
GGTGTGAAATGGGCATCTTCAAAAGGTCTAAACCTACCAGCAAAGAGGACTTGAACCCAGACTACCATGTGAGAGTCATGCACTTTGTATGCCTACTAGTTGGTGAGAAATACTACCACCAGCTACTACTGTATACTGCTCCAGTGCTACTGTACTACTAGCATGCACAGATACAAACTAACATAATGGCTTTTAAATGTTTACCACTGAGTAATCAACAGTCATGTTTAAGAGTCGGTAGCCTTTTCTAATGACATTTATGCTTATCACGCCTGTATAACTCTTATTTTTCTGTGAATTCCTGGTATTCCATGGATTTTTCTCACACTGGGTATCATTCTGGAATAAAACTTGGAGGTTCAGCCATACGGTCTTCCAGCGAGGGCACTCTAGATCATCGGGCGTTACAGCAGCCCATGCAGCTGAGAGAGGTTGTGAGGGAGCGATGATGGCTGTGCCAGGTTGAAATTAAACGTTCAGTCACTTGCTTATCATCGTCATTCACTTACCGTGTGCACCTGTAGGATTCCCATCATCCAGGGAAATGACATTAGTCTTCCTGCTTTCCCGTCGCAGTGCTGCAGTGAGACAGAGTGGTCTTTGTCTGATGTTAGGCTGCGCTCTACTCTCACTGCTCACCGCCTTACACTGTAATGTCTGAAACAACTCGGCCTCACACAAGCAACGTATGAAAGCTGAAAATGACAACTTATGTGTGAACAGATCATCAAATTAGATGTAATAAGTAACAGTTTACTCACCTGTCAGACAAACTGGACCAATTAATGTAAACTGTCACTTCTCATTACAGCACTCAAAACTTTGTGATTCAGTAAAATTGCTTACACGTTTAACACTGTAAGCAGATTTTTAACACTTCATCTGGAGATTAGTCGGTTTTATTGGGCTAATGTTGTCATACTGCATTACCTGTTGGTCCTTTTGCTCACAGTGGGCAGTGCAGCAGTTTCTGCTGGCGGCAGCACACATATGGAAGTAAAGCAGTGGGGGGGCTGTTTGAAACTGAGAATATATTTCAGGGCAAAACCAAACCAGCAGTGAGCCTTCCTGCTGGACCACTTTGAATTAAAAGTGTAAGCTTCTGCTCTGTATTTAAAGTGTATATGTGAGACCATAGAAGGACTCTAAACATATACATGTTCCTACATTTGACTCATAGCACAGCCTTTATCTTCAAGTATAAAGACCATTCTAGTCATATATACAACAACTGTCCAGATGTTGCATATTCATGGATGATGTGCAAAGAAAAAACACAGTTCAAAGTACCCAAAGAGGTATCATGTAAAAGTTGCCTTTTGCTGCTGAGACAAACAGAAATCTCCACTTAGCATTTAGCGCTGACTTGTCTTCCAGTCGCGGTGGTACTGGTCTACCAGTTTTGCCAATGGCAAAGAGCCTTGTTTAAACCCAGTCATTAAAAAAAAGCCTTTTGATCCTCTCAAATAATGAGTGGTTTCTCTTTGAGATGCTAGTGTGAACTTATTGGCCTCATTATTTGAATTACACCAAATGTTCTGCAGGTTTAAGGAGACGGTAGTTGAACATTTAGTGTGTGATAATGACAGCCTGCTGACGGGTGAGCTCGAGGGAGACTTTCTCCTTTTTCACACTGGCAAGCAGCATTTTTTTGTCTTCTTCCACAGTTACTCATGCATAGATCAAACTATTCGACTATGCTCTACCCATGTTTACCACTTATTTTATGGCCCAATTAGTTTGAGAGGGTTGAGACCTGACTCATATTTCTGCTTGTTAAGATGAATTATGATGTTTGTGAGTATGTCGGCTTGTGTCTCCATCATATTTTTTGTTTCATGTTTTTGCAGGTCTGTTACTGAAAAAAGTACAGTAATGTACAGTAACCACAAAGCAATTGTAAATGCATAATGTACCACCCAAGCATTTGGATGGATAACCAAAATGGATTTTTTTATTTTTTGCAGTTTCACCAAAACATTCTTCAAAATGGTAATTGGAACCAAAGCAACCAAAATGAGTCTCTACAGTTGACTTGATTTTCTCTCATGGCTGGGAATCCATCATGTTATTATCTTGACTTCCTCTTGGTCAGAGACCAAAGGATTGACAAGCTGTCTGCATTGCCTTCTCTTGTGTAGGCCTAATTGCTGACTGACATAACAACACTTTCTCACACATCCATTTTGTCTTGTGGTTGTAGCATAATTCCTCCGAGAGTTTTACCGTGAGGACTCCAGGAATTTTCACAGAGTCCGTGCAACAGTCATAGATCCCTCATTTTAGATACCTTGATGCCAAGTTATCTGATATGACACTTACCCAAGTCCTCAGAGGTCATGTAAAGGCCAATTACAGTAGAGTGGATGAGGTTGGAGAATTACTTGTTTACCACAATGCTGCATTATGTTAATTGCAAACGGCAAAGATGTAATGTTGGAATGGTCTGTTTCTGGTTATCAAGACCCCACCCCGCCCCAGAAATACACACTTTGTCTGTCTTTGTTGCTTTGCCAGGTGGTGGCAGATGGTTCACAAAGTTCCACTCTGCTCGGCCTTTCAAACAAACACCATCAGAACTTTATACTGTCACAGGCACTTTGACATCAAGGTTCTTGGTTGGACAGTTAAAACACAATATGTTAAAAAAATTATCAGTGGGAACTCACTTGAGTTTAACAAAGAAAAGAAAAGTATTTGTGTGTTGTACATTTACATTTACAGACAGGCCTTACTTTCTTAGAGCATCGTTCGTCCTTACCAGACTGGCACCTGTGTTGGTACTTTACCTGTCAGGTCTCAGGTGATGATGTATTTAGCTAAAATCTATCTATCTATCTACCTAGCTATCCATCCATCCATCCATCCATCCATCCATCTATATATTGCTTATCTGTGCATATTTGACTGACGTGGACTGGGATCGAACTCTCTGTCTCTTTGATAGAGTTAGGACAGACATCCCTTTTCCAATGGAGCCTTATTTTGGATTAGCAGTGTATTCTCCAACACCACATGACTTGTCAATTGTCAAAGATGAAAAGACAATATTGTGGGGAAGAATTTAGACTAGATGAATAAAACAAACAAACAAACAAACAACAAAAATAGATAAATAAACATAATGGCTCTAACCAGAAGCACATATTAGTGGACAGAAGGGTAAACCCATGAAACTCAGTAACTCCCCTCAGCCCGCCCAGCAGTCCACCAGCTGTCTCTGACTGACTTCTGCCTGATGATTGACACCTGGTGCCTACCTAAATAACACCTGGGGACTCCAGACAGTTGTGCCACTTGTGCAATCTTCGTCACAGTGACTGTGCTGCTTTTTCCTTTTTTTTTTTTTTTTCTTTTCCCTTTCAATTATTTTTATGTTCGGAAGTAGTAGAAATGAGTGGGTGTGGCTGGCTGGGAAGAAAAGTGGCATTCTGTTGCTTTCTGCTTGTGTTTCAGTGAAAACCAAAACAATTCATAATTCATTCAAATTGAAACGTAACTTTATAGACCACCGGGATAGTAACAGCCTGTATTGGAACCTGAAATTTATATTAAAATTCAGCATGACTTGTGGCAAATGTATCAATATTGATGTTGTTTGCACATGTTTGAATAGAAATTGCGGTAGAAGTAGCTTTGAGAGTGTCCAATTTTATTTATTTATTTTTTTAATATCTAATTCATTTCAACATTTCATATATTCTTCTTGCATGTGCATTTAAACTTATTATTTCAGTTAACTGTTAAAAATTTACAGTCATTACTGCTGATATCAAGGTTAGAGCCAATTGTTTAAGTGTTAAACATCTGTCCTCACTACATATCTTTCTCATAATCTCATAATAACAAATTCGAGTGCTTAAAGACAGAAATACTCTGAGAAATTAATATAGGGTAATTTATGATCAGTGTGTTTTTTTCAGTACTGATATCAGTGGTGGCCCCCAAACTCCAATATCAGTCAGACTCTAACCTGTATGTGCAATGAGTTTTTTTGTTTTTAATCAAGTTTAATTCCTTTTTTCTTAGACAGTATCATTAAACATGATTTTCATAAAACAAGAGAAACTTACATTGACCTAATTTTGGTCTGAGGAAACATGATTAAAATCCGTTTCCGTGCTGTCGCTCACCTTTCTTTGCCTCTCTCTAAAGCTGAAAGGATCAGCCTCGGTGGTCTGGGCCTCCGCATGCGGCTCCAAAGGATCATGGTTCAAATCTGTCCAGAGGCGACTTAATTTTACCACATTTTTAGCTTGAAACGAGGGTTCACTCGCAAAACACACAATACAGGCTTGTTTCCCTGCACCTTGGGAATCACAACAGGCTTTTTTCTGTTTTGTTTTTTTGTTTGTGTCACTGGTTTAGCCTTTATTGTCACTGAAACTATGAGCCTTCGGCTTCAAACCGTTATTTATCAATTTGTCTCCAGAAGACTAATCTTGTTATCTTGATGTGCATTGCTTGATGGATGATTTTGTTTGGTTTGTTTGTATAGGAGCAAGCGTATTTTCAAACACATCAGGTGCCTTTACACGCATTCAGGCTTTCCTCTACTCTGCATATACATTTGTATATGCAAGAGAAATTCCTTTAAACCCACAAAAACTTAACCGATCTCTGTATAATCGATAAAGCTCATCACAGTCAAAGCAGCTATATCTTTTAAGTTGTCGGTTTCAGTAGGACAGGTCCCTTAAGTCAAGGAAATTTAATGCTATTTTTATGCTTTTTAAGGTGGTATGGGGCCGGAGATGGACCACCTTTATTGGTCATGTGATATGTGGGTCATCCTGGGGCCCACACAGCAGATCACCAGGATCAAACACTTTTTGGGCTCTTTGACTCACTGATTTATGAGCACTGAAAGGCAACAGGACTTCCATGGTTACACATACAGTAGAGACATTTTACATGGCAATAAGCGACTTGCAACTTTTAACTTAACGATGACTCAGTTAAGAGGGTAGGGCAGTAAAATGATTAAATGATTCCCGTAACTCTGAAACTGACTAGCCTAGTTGTAAACTATGCTGGGGTCAGGTGGCAAATTCCACCCAGAATCAGGTCAGAGTGAGCTCTTCGTCAAGATGTTGGGGTAAATTATGAAACCTGTTTCCTGGATCTTTGACATCAGAATGCAATCTGTCTTTGTCAATCCGTTATTGATCGCAGAACGTGCACATTGGTTTCCCCTGCATGCTTGGAGTTCAAACATGTCTTGAACCGCAAATGCTGAACATGCATTTAGGGTAATTTTTAAAATGTAAGCCGTATTAGTTGTTTAAAGGAGAAATAGTTGTAAAATAGTTGCTTTAATGCCACAGTAGGTGGCGGGTTGCGCATGTGAAATAGGAAATAAGTTGAAATTGACAACCTGTTAGTTCCAACCCTCCCTGTCTATCTCACCCAGTGTTTACTTCGCCTTCTCTCGTTCTCAGGGTCCGGCTGTCCAGACCAGTCCAGCCATGCAGACCAAAGATGTACTGTGGATAACTGGTACTGAGCACTTAGATGATTATAATGCACAGAGGTATGGAAAAGGCACCTACGACTTTTTACAAGGGCCCCCGGGCTTCAAGGGCAATCTGCTCTGTCAGAGTCTTATCACCTCTGCTACTGCTCTCAGCTGGTGTTAGTGTCCTTAGAAGGCAACACCATGATTTTGAACAATTAGTCCGCCCCTCTAAAGTCAGCAACCAGACCTACCCGTCAGTTCTGATTCACATGCAGAAGCCTATTTGTCTGCTAAAGCTGTCGTTAAGACCCACTCTAACATTTTGTAACTCTCCACTGAAGTCATTCATAGTACTGATCTGTTAATAAAAACAGCTCCTATGGTTTGTTAGAGTGGAGGAAGAAAATATGTTTGTCACTCTTCTATACAGCTGAAGTTTAAATTTCAAAACTGATTAAAAAAAAATCATTAACGCTCACCTCACTTAGCTCCAAGTATCTTACACTCTGCAGTGCTGCTAACAACCTTTCTGTATTGTGTAACTGTAAAGTGAAGACAGCAAGAACACAGCTTGCTTTACAAGTTGAAAATGTCATCAAGATTATTAAATATGCAGTAGGTACATTACACTTAGACAAACCCTCCTTTTGATCACTTTTGTCCAGGTAAGTCTCATTAGCACAAGAAGGAATCCTTATGCAAACACTGAAGATCAAGGAACAAGTTATTTTCACGTGATACTTCATGGCAGTGAAACAGGTTGCCAGACCTCAAGAGAGCGTTTTATCCAAATTAAAGCATAAAATTGAAACAACATTTTTCACCATTGTGATTTCACAACAAATAGACAACAAAATAATTATCATGTGGTGTTTTATTTGTTTCAGAGATGTCTCAAGGATGTAGATTTATTGTTCGATCAAATAAAACATTCAGAATGTTAAACAACACGTAGACGGACCTTAATACACATCTTATCCCATGCTGCTAGGAACTGTAATCACTGACAGATGATGATCCCCCCTGATACACACACACACACACACACACACACACACACAGCAGCTTGGTTCAGCCAGCTAAACCCTCCTACCTATCTAACAGTAGTCATTTGTGGTGATTATTAGGCAAGAGTTGATAAACTGTGGCCCATCCTCTCCCCCATGTGGAAAGCCAAGCACAGAGGTTACAGTTTACTGCAGCTCACTGACTCTCCCCCACAGCAGTCATGGAGTCGTGTTAATCAGAGGCAGTTTATTTCTTTCTTATGATTGATCAAGTCACATGGTCAAGTCATAGAGATGAACTCTACTTTCTATATTTGTAACATAAATGCACCGTTCCAACTAACAATTAAACAACTTGATTGATACCATTTCATCTCAAAATCCACATCAGGACTCCAAAACGTGGTCCAAAGTGGCTTAATGGGGTGGAGGGGAAAACTCCTTCACAATACTGACAGAAATGTGCTGTTGGAACAAACAAGAAGTTGTGACTCAATTCCAGCCAGAGACATGTCTGCACCACCCCGTTTCCATTGCGCACCCTGGTGCGCTCTGAGCAGGGCATCGAGTTAATTAATTAATGATGGTTGATAATATACATTTCTTTAACTGCAAAGGATTATCAAAGTCATCACTCAATATAATAAAGTTTTGAATATATGTGATTGATGATTCTCATTTGATTGATTTTATCTTCCTCATAAGTCAGTTTTGGCCCTCTGGTATGTTGATGCCCTCTCTAAAATGACAGATGTGGTACCTGCACATATGGTCAGCCTGGAATCGGAACAGTCTGATTGGATGGGAATGTATACCTCTCGGGCACAGGACCAAATTAAGTTTTTCCCCTCCTCCCAAAGGTGTCTCATTCACTTTTCGGATGGGCACTCTGCCCCTCCTCTCTAACACCGACGAAATAACAGTGTGCGTTAGGCAAAATTAAACTTGTTGCTTGCCAGCACTTCACGGTTTCTGTCGCTCCGTTCAGACCCAAGATCACCCCGGAGTCGGACCCTGCAAGTCTGGAGCATCACGGAGAAGAAGAGAAAGGCGCACCGGGGAGATAAACTTCACTGCGCCGATTTGGAGAGGAAATATTTGGGCACTTTTTACGCACGCATGTTACGCACTGGGACTAACTAGAATAAAGGAAATATATCGATATTTATACATTTTATGGAATAAAACGCCTTCAAAGGTAAGTATCTTTCTATTGTTTGTTTGAACTGGACTGTGAATTGGGACAATTGATCTAAAACTGATAATTTGCCATTAATTTAATCCTTGTCTTATTGTTTCTTTGAAATGTACCATCGTATGATCAAACAGAGGAAATCAGTCTATTTAAGCCAAGTTTTCTGTCTACAAACGATTTAACATGAGCGCACCCAGTGATGCCGGGTTGTCCTCAGTTAACCTACACTGGTCTGCCCCGCTGCAGAGTGAGGGAAGTGAATTTGCAGAGTCTGCACTGCGTATCGGCGACTTGGCTACTCTACGATTTATTTACATCCACATCACCAAATTTACTAATGTTGCAAATGAATAATCAGTTCTTTACAATCTTGAAATCTCTTGCGCGCTTCCAAAAGCAGCAGGTGTTTCATTGAAGGAAAAAAAAAGTCATGGGAACGCAACGAAACCGAATGTTAAAGTTTTGATTGACTCCTTACTAGATGAGAATATCAGTATTTTAGTTCCCAGGGTAGCGTTGTCATGTTTCATAGCGCAGCATCTCAGAGTTGTCCTTAAAGGACCACTGGCTCCAAAAATCTGAAAACAATTAAACGCCATGTGTGATGCTGATGTGCTGCTCTTTCGAATGACCCTTTTTCGGTTTCCTAGAAATCTTTCTGAGACTGCCTGCAGATTACGCACACCATTTTACATATATATTCCTAAAAATTTCAAAAACAAATATAAATTGAGGGATTAAACATTATTATTCCTGGACTTCTTTCTCTTATTGTTTCCCAAAAGTTTAATTTCATGTAGTTTTCATTAGGGTGGGTCCGTTGACTCGGGATAGACTTGTGGGAGTACCGGCATTAACTCACAGACATACCCACCCTGAAATATTTGAGATGATAATCATTTAACATTGACGATTGCCATGATATAGTGGGTGTCTCGTTTTTATAGAGAACCGTTTGCAGTTCCCACTGCAACCCATCACTTCTGTTTATACAGTGGAATGGAAATGAGGGCAGTGGGCTCAGACTACTGCTCTTGTCTCCAAAAACTTTGCAACTGGAGGAACTCAGGAAGCGTTAAGTCTCAGTCCTGCCACGAATTTACTGAAAGCATGAGCCTGAGTCAAATGGCACTTTTTGACTCCATATCTATTTTCTTATATGACTAATTGAAACATTATTGCTGGATAATGTGATCTATTTCAGGCAAATGTAATGTCTATCAATTTATTATTATCACGAACAAATTAAAGTTTATCTATAAAAGATTTTTTTGATAATGCAAGTTGAGTGTAAATTTGTTCAAAAAAGATTAAAAACTGCACAGATGTCCAAATAGTTCATGTTTTTGTAATGTTTAAATAAGTAAAATATGTTTGATTTATCTGAAACCTGTGTGTGATAGAAATCAAGCAGACTCATCTTGTAAATGTGCATGTACAGTAAATGTGTAATATGAAAAGAGAAGACCTTGTATGAGTTATCTCCTAAAGGACACTTTTAATTTTCCAACAGATGATACTAAATATAAAGCATATCCTGTGGTTATATTGTCTCTGTGAAGCTGCAACTGCAACAGGTAAGTTTCAAATGAGTAAATGCTTCTTATCTTGCCCTCTCTCTCGTAGTCACTCCTCTTTCCCTCCCTCCTCCCCATCTCCCCCTCTTTCTCTTCTTTTCTTTATCTTCCTCTCTCCCTTTACTTCTCTCTCCCTCTTTTCATTCTCTCCATCTCTCAGTGTTGCACCAAACACAAAGTCATTTCACATGGTCACTTTCGGCTGGCGTCCATACTCTACAGCTTATCTGCAGCCAGCTCACTGATGTGTCAGTGGTGCCTCACAGCAATAGGGCTTCACTCTGTTCTTAAAGCAGCAGACTGTGATTAGCCCTGTCCAGTCCTCTTCCTGTGAAAACTTCAACCATTTACTCAACGGTGAAGGTGACAGTGTTGGCCTCTGAGATTTGCATCTTAGGCCCCTCTGGCCCCTCTGGCTCTCCAGGCAACAAGTCCATGGCCTTGTCTCTTGGTATGGATGGACACCTTTCAATTAGACTGGGCTCCTGGTCTGGAAACGACAGCTGGTTTCACCCCTCATCCTAATAAGGCCCTCTGTTAAAGCACACATAGTCATGCCTTGGGGGCTGTCTCACCACTGTTTCCAGAGCATTCCCTACATTGTTCCTTGTGACCCCCCCCCCAAACACACACCCAAAAAAAGAAAAAAAAGGTAAATTTTCTGCCTCTTTACAGAGCTATGTGTGATTCAGACTGTTGCCATTCATTTGTGTCTGGCATGCTGTCTGATATCCCCTCTGCTCTGCATCATCACATAGGAGTGGAGTTAGACTGTGCAGTCAAAAGGTTGAATTGTGGACAGACCTCACAGCGAAGGGGGATTTCTAATCATTGCAACTTTTAGCTTCATCTTGTAATGTTAAACTTTACTGCTTGCAAAAGAACGTTGCTTTGTATTGTAGAATTGAACTTATCATCTGTAACCTGTGCTGCAATTTTGGTGTCTAACATCAGTTGTAAGTTTAAGTTGAGAATAGAGTATGAGGCCAAGAGGAGGGAGATAAATAATATTGTCCAGTTTGCAGCATGCTGATGACGTATTTGACTTCTTTTGTTTTGGTCTACCTGTCGTCGTCATCATCAGTTAGTTGTCATGTAGGTGAAGACGGGATTGTTTGAGAAGGTAAACTAACATAAACAGAACTCAGCAACT
>JAQFJA010000022.1:22662007-22673157 GCA_029874485.1 Naso brachycentron
AACAGAACAGACTGTCACCACAGCTGATACTGAGGAAGCATCTTCAATACCAGAGATAAATTTTACATTCGCTACATCCGATGAAGAGGGATATAGTGCAGAAACTACTGGTGTGTCAAGTAAAGACAGTGCTGTTCCTACAGGCTCCTCATTGTTTAGCACAAAGAAGCCCACATCACCACCAGTTACGGAAGTTAAAAGTTTTATCACTGGTGAGACAGAGAGGGTCTCAATGCCTCCCGACACCTACAAGACAGAGCCAACTTCAGTTCTCACTCCAGCTGATGATGATGGTTCAGGTGACCAAACTGAAGACATGTTTACTGAAATCCCCTCTGTATCAAGTAGGTCTTCTCTTTACAGCACTGATGCACCAACAGCAATGTCTCCAGAAGCAGAAAGTCTTGAACCAGATAAAATGGAAATACCATCACTTACAGGCCAACCATCACTTTCTCCAGTCTCTGATGAGGTTGAAACAAGCTCTGAAACATTTCCTTCAAGTCTGGCCATTGCTGTGCCATCCAGTGTCACTGAGAAAGATGAAGATTTTATAAGCAGTCAGCCCACAATGGTAGAGTCTATTCCTTCTATTCAGGTATCAAGCAAGAGCCCTGAAACAGCATCAATCCTGTTTCCTACAATTTTGGAGGGTTCTGGAGACAGCACTTCAGTTTTCACAGAGGGATCAATCATCACATCATCATTGTTCAGTACAGAGTCACCATCAGTAAGTCCATCTGGTACAACCGCAATCAGTGATACTTCCAGAAGAGTTTCAACAACTGCTTCCTCACTCTACAGTGCGGAGAAACCGACATCATTGACATCTGAAACAGAACAGACTGTCACCGCAGCTGATACTGAGGAAGCATCATCAGTACCGGAGAAGAATTTTACATTCACAACATCCGATGCAGAGGGATATAGTACAGAAACTACTGATGTGTCAAGTAAAGACACTGCTGTTCCTACAGACTTGTCATTGTTTAGCACAAAGAAGCCAACATCACCACCATTTACAGAAGTTAAACGTTTTGTTACCAGTGAGACAGAGAAGGTCTCAATGCCTCCTGACACTTACAAGACAGAGCCAACGTCTGTTCTCACTCCAAGTGATGATGTTGGTTCACGTGACCAAACTGAAGACGTGTTTACTGAAATCCCTTCTGTGACAAGTACATCTTCTCTCTACACCATCAAAGGACCGACAGCAATGTCTCCAGGAGCAGAGAGTCTGGAGACATTTAAACCAAAAATGCCATCACTTACAGGACAACCATCAGGTCCTGCAATCACTGAGAAATTCATAACCAGCTCTGAAACAATTCCTTCAAGTCTGGCCCCTTCCATATTTTCTGCTGTGACAACAATGGTAGAGTCAATTCCTTTCTTCAGTGAATCAGTCATGATTCCTGAAACAACATCATTACCCTCTACCAAAGATTTGGAGAGTTCTGGAGAAAACACTGCAGATTTGACAACGGAGTCAAACATACCAGAAACTCACGGCTTTTCAGTGTTTAGTACAGCGTCATCAACAGTGACAACTTCATTTGAAACTACTGCCCATTCAGACATTGAGAATAAAGATATTAGCAGTGAAACAATGGTTGAGTCAATTCCTTCCTCAAGTGGATCAACCATAAAACCTAAAACAGAAAAATTTACGTCACTTTCACCTGAAAGAGAAGACATTTCTACAAATCTGGCAGAAAAAGCATCAGCTACACCCGAGGCAATGATCTTACTCACCGATCCCTCCAACCAGTTCACAGTGGCAGAAGCCACAGCATCACCTAAAACAGAAACCACTGAAGTGTTGAAATCCCCTGTAACCTTAGTGTCTTCCCTCTTCAGTACTCAGAAACCAAAGCTGCTGCCTCTAACAGCCTCCAGTGATTCTCAAAGCAAATTCCCATTCACTACAGAAACACATAAAAGTCAGATAACTAAGACTCAAAGTACATCACAGACCCATGTTGAATCATCAACCCAGTTATCACCACTGTTGAAGACAGACAAGTTTTCTAATGCTACTGAACTTTATACCACAACTGGGAGAATAAAAGAATCAGTGTCTGAGACAGTAAGTGGGGATTTTATGGAAGAAGAGTACTCAGGAGATGAGACATCTGCATCCACAGATGAAACTCCCCTAGAAACACCAACAGCTGTTGAGCAGCCCTCTACAGAACCAGCAACCTTAGCAACAACCACAACGAGATCATCACTTACATCCACATTTGTTGAGGGAGAAAGTTCAAATTACAGAGAATTTACAGTTGTCACAACAAGTTCATCTACACCTAAACCCGCTCTATCAATGGCAATCCCAAGTGTCACAGTGTTTACCTCAAAGGAAACCTCTACATACATGGACATGGAAAGCTCTGGTCTCTCAGCTGAAGAGGATGATTTGGAGTCAAGCCCAGATGGATCTGGTGCAGAGATATCCATTGAGACAACCACAAAACCCCTGGATCATTTTGCTGTAGCCACAGATGAGACTGAAATAGATGAGAGTACATCTGATGTGTCAAGTGCAGAATCCTCAAGTCATTCCAGTGCACAGCTTACAAAAGCATTTATGTCATCAACACAATATCCACAAATGACAAGTACAGAGATTTATATTGCTGAGCAGGGTAGTGGGGTCCTCACAGATGACTCTGGAGTTGAAGATGAGGGTTCAGGTGCTGACAGCTTTGACACATCAAAGTTGTCCACCACAGTGATGTCCACCACTGTAGCAGCTACAAAACAAATTATTTTGTCCTCTGGTGACGTTGCTGTCACTGAGGAGATCTCAAGTGACCAAAAAATTGATAAGTCAACTGATGGGAGTGCAGCTTCCTCTCTTCACAGCACTGAGAAGCCAACTGCCATGTCTCTGGAAATGCACACTTCAACAGTTCAGGGAAGCTCAGCTGATGTGTTCTCTCAGACATCATCTGAGGCATCTTCAACTGTCAGCATGGAGTCTAATGTCACTTCGGCTACATCTTCACATTTAGTAGATATTGTTGAGAATTTGGACTATGCTCTTAGCAAACAACCTTTACTTTTGGAATCATTGTCTTCCACCACAGAAGTAACTGAAAGACCAGCTGAGATACCTGCAAGTAGTACTGCTACCTCTAAAGGTACAAGCTTTGTGTATTCAGAAGAGGATGGCTCAGGGAACCACACTATCAATGTACTAACTAAAGTTGATGCTACAGTGTCTTCAGTGCTCAGCACAGAGAAACTAACAACAGCAGCATCTCATAAAAGTGCATCTGCTGATAGTACAAAGAGACCAGACTCTTCCCTGTTCAGCACAGAGAAACCTAAAACAACAACATCACATGATGGTGGAATAGCTGCTTCTCTCTACAGCACTGAGAAGCAGAACAAAACAACTGCATATGCCATCACATCTGCCCAGTCAGTTGTCACATCTATATCCGCAACTGAAAAAGCAACATCAAGTCCGACCTTAACTTTGACAGAGGGAGAGAGTTTAAGTGGCCAAACCACTGACAATTTCACCTCAAAACCATTTTTAATGGAGAGCATTACATTTGGAGAGGCAACAGGTGAAACTGCAACCTTTGTTTCAGTTACACCAACCTCAGATGAGCAGGTTTTCTCACAGGAGGGTGAAAGTACTCTAGATACAGACAACCCGATCACTTCTGAAGCAACAGAGCCTTTCGTTTCAAGCACTCAGATAAATAATGTCACTGAAGCTGAGTACATAATGCAATCCTCTCATACAACTATGTCCCCCCACACAGTTGGCGCTTCAGTTACTGATTACACTACAGTTGACTTCACAACAGTAAGCTCCAGCAGTGAACACAGGCAAGATGGATTCACATCATTGTCCACCCC
Organism: Naso brachycentron; assembly: GCA_029874485.1. Taxonomy (NCBI): domain Eukaryota; kingdom Metazoa; phylum Chordata; class Actinopteri; order Acanthuriformes; family Acanthuridae; genus Naso; species Naso brachycentron. Next base: position 22,665,887 of record JAQFJA010000022.1, read on the forward strand.
CATTCCCTCCATTATATATCATGGTGTGACAGACCAACAGGTTGTGATCATCACACCCAGTAGCAGTCAGGCCAAGACAGACCTAACAGAAGAAACACCCACTATGGTCCTACATGTGTCTAAACCATCAACAAGCAAAACTGTCATTTTTATGGAGAATGCAGATGATGAAGATGAGCTTTTCTCTGCAGTTACAGACAGTATAAGGGAAGACAGTTCCACTCCTGAGACTTTTATCAAAGATGAAACTATTATTGATGCAGATTCTATTTCCATAATTCCCTCTTCTTCATTTTACCCAACTGTCCTGACAGAGGAAGCTGGAGGTGTTGCAGCGGTTACAATGACACAGAAGTTTGAGGTAACAGAAGAACCAGAGGGTTCAGGGACTGATAGTGCCACATTCTTTACTCCTACCTCAGTAACTTTACATGCAGCCTCAGCCACTGATTTGTCAGGAGCCTCAACAACCTCTCAGTATTTTCTGTCTACATCAAAACCATCAATTGTGAAAGGTGATTTTAGTGTGGAGGCATCCAGTGAAGAGACACCCACATCCGCATCACCTTTTGGTCTGTCCACAAAGTCAGTCTCTGAAGAAACACATAAATTACCTGGGCCGTACACAGTTTTCCCTACTGAGACTTACACCAAACCAGTTCCAGAGCCGGTGATAGATGATATATCAGGCAAGGACTCCAATAATATCACAGGGTCTGTCATTGAGATCGCCTCCTCGTCTTTGCCTTCACAAACCTTAACTGAAACAACAGACACAAGCTCTGTCAGTACAGTGTCCGGCGAGGAGTATATGATCAGCACAGTTGAAAATGAAACAGTAATACTGTCTGTCACTTCTGTGACAGAAGTTATTGATCAAGGCACCTCTAGTGATCAGACCTCTGGTATTTTGACAGCTTCAACAGGGAAGGCTGAGCGAGTAACTTTCTCAGTTACCTCATCTGAACCTGGCACCAGTGAGACAGACTTTGCAGTTTCTAGTACTGCTTCCAATCTGCATAGCATGAGGAAGCAAAGTGTTACACCTACCTCTCCTGTTACTTGGGATGAATCAGATGATCACACTCAACTGAGACAGCTTGTGACACAGACAGCTGCTCCTATGCATAGTACAACATCATCTTCTTTATACAGCGGTGATGATGTTGAAGGTATGGAGGGCTCTGGAAATGAGATCTCAGATACCACAACTGCGTTTCCTAAGACAGTGATAGCCGATAGTGAAAAGAGTGTAGCTACACCAGTATCTTCTCTCTTTAGTACAGAAAAAACCACCACCATGGCCCAGGAGACTGACACTCAAATGACTGAAATAACCCCAGAAGTAGAGAAAGCATCATTGCCAGAAACGGTTTCATCTCCTGCCGATGGAGCAACTTCAACCCCAGCACAAGAAGACAGCACAAGGGACCACGTCGGCTCTATATCTACTAAAGAATCTATGTCTACATCCACAGTGTCCTTTCTACAAAGCCATTTTAAGCCTGATGTGATGGTTCAGTTTGTAACTACCTTTGTCCCACAACCAGATACTACACCATCTGAAGTGTCCTTTCAGCAAGCCCGATCTGAGATTGCATTTACTCATCGTCCCCAAATTGACATCTCTTCTGAGAAAACTGAGTGGGCGACAACCAGCCCAGTATTACCCAGTGAGGAGTCAAGCCAGCACTTTGAATCTAGTGATGTAACTCCCCAGACTGGACTTACATTCACGTCACTGGGAGACAAGAGAGCTGAAGTACCAAGTGAATTTCCTTCAACGAAAGAATTTTCAACTAATGCAGAAGGTAGCACAAACAAAGACAGTGAAGTCCATGAAATGTCTACTAAAGCTGCAATAACTTCACCTCCTACAGTTGAAACTGTAGGTTCTGACAAGACAAAGCCTGCTGGGGTTGAATATACAACTCCAAAACTTTCAAGCTCAGTGACTAAAACAGTGGTCTCCATGATGCCAGTTGACCATATTTCCTTTGAACCTTCTTCAAATGTCCTTTCACCATCAGCACCATCACAGCCTGATGTTATCATGCAATATACCACTACAGTTTCCCCTGTTCAACGCCCAAAAACTCCCCAGTCTTCATTTGAAAAAGTCAGTGCAGAGATCACGCTAACACACAGCCCTGCCACTGACTTTGCGTCCTGGGATGTATTACAGACCACAACTAGCAAAGTGTTTGATGGTCATGAAGAAAATCAGAGTACAGACTCAACAACTGTGCCTGCTGCCTCGTCTTTGGTTGCTGAAGCTGTGTCTGCTTCGGTTGAAGATTTGGCGGTTGAACCCACTATTAATCAGGTTTCAAGCAGTGCAAAGATTAAACCTTCTCCAGATACGAATGTCCATATAAAACTCTCTTCTGCAGATGACAGTCTTGATGGGGATATGGATTATCCAACCCCAGTAGTACCAACAGCAGCTTTCACTTTCTCGCCCTCTGCTTCAGCTCCTGACAGTGCAACGTCCTCTTCTAGTTCTGAGAGTGGATCAAAAAGCGTAAGCAGTTCTGAAGAAAACATATCCACAGCAAGCACTTTTAAGCTGGATGGTGATAAGGTTGAGAACATCACCTCTGTGCTCCTATCTGCTACTACCAAGTCACCCTCCATGCTTGGCATTGGAACTGAAAACGGGTCAGTCAGTTCTGAGAGTGCATTTGTCAGCTCTGAGAGTGTGTCTGGAGAGATAATGAGTACAAAAAGGCCAGATATTGACAGTATGGAGGAACAGTCTCTGTCCCCAGATGAAATCCAGACTGTATTCAAGGTAGATGCTACCACAGCCTCACAAATAGAGTCTTCCAGTGTTGAAACAACCTCTTGGAAAGATGAAGTTGTGGGTGAAACTGAGGAAAATGTCTTTCCTCAAACTGAAACACCCACAAGTGCAACATTTCTTTCCACCACTCAGTCATCCTCTTTTTCTGAGGTGGACAAGAAAATTGATAGTGCCCCTCCAGTAAGACAAGTGGAAACAACTATACAACCTGACACAGGACTCATTTTGGGGCACACCATCCTTGGAGAGACTGTTGAAATTCAAGGTATGTTTCTTAAAATAGTTTTCATGGAAAAAAACAAAAAACTGGCTGCTCAGAACAAATTATATCAAAAAACAAAGCAAAAAAGATTATTTAATTTGCTTTTTTCAATCTTTAAACAGAAGTTCACTCATGTTTGGAGAACATTTGTTTGAATGGAGGATCTTGCTACAAGAGTGGCAACATTCAAACATGTAACTGTGCTCCTGGCAATAGCGGCAACCACTGTGAAACAGGTACGATACTGAGGATTGAAAATTCCTCTCACAATTTCTCAATGCCCTAACATTCACCCAAGAAGCATCAAATTAATACAAAAATAATTCTAATGTAGCAGATTAATGTTGTTTTTGTCTTTTCTTAATTATCATGTCTGTTACTATGTTTACTGTAGATATTGATGAGTGCCAGTCAAACCCTTGCCGCAATGGAGGTACATGTGTTGATGGGCTAGCATCCTTCACATGTGTCTGCTTGCCAAGCTACTCTGGGCTTTATTGTGAAGAGGGTAAGTGTGTTGTTTTTTGATATTTTTTCCTTTACTTCTTTCTGAGTATTGTGGATCAGATTAATAAAAACTTTTTATCATTAGTATTGAATGTGGTTCCAACTACCCATCTAAAGTGGTTAGTCTCAACTTTTACTAACTGAATTATTTTAATATGACATTGTAGATTAATCATTTGCTGGTCTTGCATTTGGTTAATTGTTTTGACACTTAAAGATATCACTCACCGGAGTCCCTGGGACATAAACCAATGAAATATAGTATTCCCCCAGGGTTTCTCCCATGCATTAGCTGAGTCATAAGCACCATATTTACCTTATCACCACAATTACTTTTTACAGTCTGTTAGTAGTGCAAGTTAGGGCTCTGTGATTATACTTGGATTATTAAAATTACCCTCAAACTATGTTTCAACAAGTTTTAGACATTAAGTTCTCAGTGCCACTTTAGATGTGGTGTATACTCAACTGCAGATATGCTAAGCTAGTCACTTTTTGATATTTCCATTTGCATATTTGACTGGAAATGGCACTGAAGTTACTGAGCACTTTCCTTAAACACACCAGACATTTCCTGAATAATGTGGATGGATTAGATCTGAGGTTCCCATATCCCCATAATTCTTCCTAGTTGTGACACTTTTTCATCCCAAGTTTGTTAAACCCGGGACACCATTGGTCTTTGCTGTTTTATCTTGTCCCATGTCTACACCTAAATTTTGTTAAGATCCCTCATCAGGGAATCACACCCAAATTGTAGAGGCAGCTGCTGTTACAGAAAGTTTTGCCAGGAGAAAGGGGGAAAAGTAACTTGACGAGGAACAACCCAGAGAAAGATTACGCCTCTGTCTTTCTGTTGAAAAGAAATAATGTGTAGAAGCTGGATAAGGAGATGAGAATAGGAGGGAGGAACAAACTGAAAGTAAACTTAATTGCAGCAGTACCTTATGTGTTAATACAAACACAGATACACACCATCAGGTGGGTATCAGGTAAGTTAAGTGTAGATACAGCAGATTTAGATGATGAAGTGAATATTGATGCCATGAGGTAAATAGATGCATGGATGAAATTAACAGCGAAAAAGAAACATCTCTCCTGGCAATATCTCCTAAGCTCAGCACCTCACACTAATATTTTATGTCTGTTGATCTGTTGCAAATCCTTTTCTCATATACCTCATTCCCTAATTCTTTCTGTTAAATTAGATACCGAAACATGTGACTATGGCTGGCATAAGTTTCATGGCCACTGCTACAAGTACTTCCCCCAAAGAAGGAACTGGGACACAGCAGAAAGAGAGTGTCGCATCCAGGGGGCTCATCTGACCAGCATCCTCTCCCACGAGGAGCAACAGTTTGTCAACCGTAAGTTTAAGATTATAGTTGTTTGCAGTCATCAGTAGAAATACATTCCTTGGTCCTACTTTTTAAACCTACATAAGTTGAAACAGCACAAGTTCTCCTTTAAAGCCACATCAAATACACAAATCTAGTTGCATAATAAATGCAGGAAATGCATTGCAATGATTTTGACATCCTAAATGGTGTCACATCTGCCTAGTCAGTTAACACGTCTATATCTGCAACTGAAAAAGCAATATTAAGTCCAGCCTTTACTTTGACAAAGGGAGAGAGTTTTTTGTTTCTCTTTATCCCTTTCTGCAACGGAAAAGTCCTAAAAAGGACACACGGTCGGAGAGAAACATAATCTGCTGTGTTTCACTCTGCCCTGTATGTCAGGTCTTGGACAGGACTACCAGTGGATCGGCCTCAATGATAAGATGTTTGACAGTGACTTCCGCTGGACTGACGGCAGCCCTATGGTAAGATAGGTTGCTTTCTCACATATTTTTGTCTCAACAAACATGGCACAGAGGCAGAGTAAATATTTTTTTAAAATGCTGATGATAGATAGTCATTGAGAGGGAGTCATTCTTTTCAGGGACTGTGGTGACTTTCTCATGATGTATTCTCCTCTGCCTCATATTGCTGGACCCTGGTGTGGGACTGCACTGGTAATAAATCCGATGTACAACATGCCGTAAGGCAACAGTGAATCCTTTTAATAAATGTTGACCCAACCACAACAATGCATGAATAGTGTAACAATCCAATGTAAAAGAGTAGGCAAAGAAGAGAAATGCACACTGTTCGTAAATGCAGTGTTTATAAAACAGCACATAAGTTGTTGCTGCCTAAGATCCTCTCCACCAGACAGGAAAGTGCCTAATTACTATGTGCATCTGTGTTTTACAGATTGATGTCCTCACTTCAAAAATTATCCTTTAGGCCAGAGATAGGAGAAGCTCAGAAGCAGCCTGGGGGTTTAAAGATAAGCACAGGCTGCCTATTAAGACATTTGCTAAGCTGAAAGATGGTGGGGTGATGAGGGTGCGAGTGACGCTATGTAGAGGAGAGTTTGGCAGGCGTAGACAGGTATGATCCCCCTTCGACCCCCGCACATAGAAGAAGGCCCTGGCAACAGGCAGCCTCCGGGGGAAGGGCCACCAGGCAGGCAGACACAGATGGACAGCACCTGTGCTTGGAGAAAAACACTGGATAGAAGCAACCCAGGGGGTCTGGGTGGGTGGTCAGTTCTAGTGGAATTAAATTTAGTTCTAACATTTTTTATACCAATGTGAAACATTTACCTTTGGAAAAAAAATAACATAAAATATATTAACATTGATAGTGGGTCCACTGAAACTGTCTCACTGGTTTATATTGGTTGTTTGTGTGTGGGTGATCAAAGTAGGTTTGATTATTTTGAGGAGGATGCAGGCATGCTGTGCAGCTGATGGGTAACCCATTTGTTAACTCGAAGTGAGCTGAGCAGGAAGTCAGTGTGTGTTTGCTAACCATAATGATAGAGTAGTAGAACCTCAAGGCAAGGCATGATTGGAGGAGTGAGGGGGTCACAACTTTGAAGAGACTGTTTGAACCTAGACTGCGTTGAAAGACTGCAGGTAGCATCAGTTCCAGGTTGAGTGCCCATCAGCACAACAGCTGTGTGTAGGCCTATACTGTACTATACTGTGTCTAATGATTTTTTTTAGTTATAATTTTCCAATATCACGAAGCCCTCAAATCAAGTACCTGTTGCATATACTGGCCACTGATCATGTCTAGTATGGTAAAACAAAAGTATGTAATTACTGTTCCTCATTAATTTGCTTAATAAAAGTGCACAGGACAGGACTATCTTTGAGAAACCTGCCCGATCTTCAGCATAGTAACATAGCTGACTGACTTGAATTAAGTTTTTTAGCCCATTTTGTAAATGTTTTGGTTTCATTGCCTTGCATAAGTCATTGGGACCCTGTAACCTGAACTCAGAGCTGAACTATGATGAGGTCACAGAGGAGCTGGGTTTAAATTAGCTGATAGAAACTTTTAGTTGCTCCCTCTTGTGGCCTTTTAATTGAAATAACAGCAAAGGGAAACCTCTGCAAAACCCTTATGTGAAAGGACATAGGTGGGAGTAACACCACATGTTCTGATTTGGTAACCTTCCCATTGGTGTCTTTAGTGTGACATCATACACTTTGTCAGCGATACTTAGTAAAAAATAATAGATAGATACTGCAACTTTATCGGGGTTTAATGTTTTTGACAAGTGTTTGATGTCCATTACTGGACATCTCTCATTTTAAAAAAGTCCTGAGAAGGACAAAAAACCCATCCTAATATCTGA
>JAQFJA010000022.1:22696136-22707072 GCA_029874485.1 Naso brachycentron
ACATTCATAGATAGATTTAACATGTGTTTGCCATGTATGTGATGCACACAAACAAGTTGTTTGTATTATTGTGAGGTTGTCACTGATGCATGAATGCATGTCCAATTCCTTGCGAGAATTTGAATTTAACTTTACCCTGACACAAAATCCTTTTCTCTTAAGCAGCCTGTTCAAGTGACTAATAACAAACCACACACACGCGCGCACGCACACACACAGTCACTGACTGAAACCAGGCAACACTCTGTTCTGCCATGTGCTAATGAATCAGAAAATAGCAGCATGTAGGCAGCACAACACAGAAAGGAGAAAAAATCAACAGGACTTTCAAAGCTGTTAACATATGTAAATGTATACTGTTTTTTAATGGTATAACAAGCTTACCTAATTATCCTATCACACATTTATGCACATACACTGTTCATGCACAGAGCACATGTGAGTAGTGTTTAATGGTGACACAAGCACAGCCCGTAAAGAACTTTGTTAATTCAGCTGAGCGCCAACCGAAGCCAGAGGACAAGCAGTGCAGTTTTATTAGCAATGAGAGACTTTGACATCACAGCAACTCCCATCACGCTGAAATGGCACGTGTGCACTAAGTCACTGGACACTGACGTTAAGTCAGCTATTCATCAACTGACAAAGTTGACAAGAATCTCCTTGTTTGTATACTTTAAGTGTAGGTGCTGAGCGGGAAATGTAAAGAAATGTGTTCCCATGCTGAACAAGTTCATATTTGAAGTACACATTCACAGAAAGAAAAAAAACACCAACAAAAAAGAAGCAGAATGCGGTCGAGCGCAAATGAGTACCAGCTTTGAAAGCGTGTGTGACATGTTCACATTAAATACCAAATGTTACCCCGAGGAAGTGACCAAAACATGATAATTGGAAGCAAACTTCAAAACAAATGCACAGAGTTCAAAAAGACGCCCTCCTCTGCTTCCTCTGTGAATGTAATGACTCTCCTTCACACTCCTCAGGCACAATGTGACATTCATACCAATCAGACTCAAACACTTGCACCGTCTCGCTCCATTTCTGCCATCCACCTTTTTGCGTATTTAATTTGTGTTATTTCCAGATTTTTCAAAAAAGCATTCTTAGACCTCACAGAAAAGGAAACATTCAATAGGACTGTGGCTATCCTGTTTTTCTATTACAAACAGCAGCTATTAAATACAAAAGTGATAAGTCCCTGTAAAAGTACATGCGGAGAAAAGTTCCGGATAGAGTTATTCACAGACACCGCTAAATTGCCAGCAGAACTGAGAGCACGGACAATGATCTTTGGCAAAACAATACCAAAGGCTACAAGGTTGTTTCTCAACATGACAACGAAAAACGGCATCAGCAACAACAGTTTATAGGTCCCCCCCCAAAAAATGGCACTTCTGTAAGTTGTGCCTGTGCTGTGCAGTAGAGTCATGACAAATGAGGGGACATTGAGCGGAATCCAGGTGACATTCTTTGGCTGACTGCCTTTTCTCTGCCCACCCAGGGGAGTAATTTCACACTGCTGAGAGGCTCCTGCACACATTTTTCATACAGAGGTAGGAAGCGGCTGGAATGGATGGTAGCATTTGATTTCCCATGTGTGCACCTGATGATAGGTCCAGTTTAAAAAAAAAAGTTTCATGGATTATAAAACTCTGGAGTATCCTGAAAACGGCTTTACAAGGTGAAATGAACTCTAGGCAAAAAGCAAACAGAGAGCACATCTGGTATGTTAGTTTAAAAATGAATCTCAAAGCGCTTGTCTTGTGTTTTTGTCCTTTGTTTTGCTCATCCCTTTTCTTTTCACTCCTCAAACAGTTTTGGAAAAGCAAGGGCAGACGACAGAATACATGGCAGAAAGCGTCTGATACAGGGACAACACCATCCCTATCTTTTTTTTCTGGGTGAATTCTCATAAGGATTATCTATGGTTATGCTTCTGTTTTTTGACAGGTCGATTGAACAGCACTAGCTTGTTTTCTCTGCTAAGATAGGACCCAGAGCGATGGAAAATACTTTGTCTGCTATCATCAAAGGCCACAATAATCCCTTGTGCAGAAATATAACACATAACTACTGTCATATAAGAAAGCAGAGGAAAAGCTAGTGGACACGAGAGGAATACAAGAACACTGAGCAGCAAAATATAAGAATTTCTAGTGCTTCTTAGACTAGTTTAAAGAAGAAATGTGGACCATATGGGATGTACATGTATGTTTAAACATTTAAAAGACAAACTACCATCATAACAGAATATGACGAAATAACAGCTGTCAAAGACATCTGTGTACTGTGTTGAAAAGTTATTTTCTGAAGATGCTAAGCAGCTAGCCCTGCCTGTCCTCTCTTGGGTTTAATTGCCTTGTTAGCTCATCGTAAAACACACTTCACAATTTAAAGTGACAAAACAAGAAAATTAAACAATGACCGAAACCATACTGCTTTGTCTTTGCGCTGTGCCAGCAACCACCAATGGGTTTTGTCACCATAACCCAAAAAGTTTAATGTGATAAAAACAACTGCTGGTGCCCGTCTTTCCTCTCGCTCCTCTTTGGCCGTGTCTTCCCAGTCCAGATTCAGAATCCTGATGAGAGCGTGTGCAAATCTCTTTGGTATGATCCCTGTCATTAAACTTGGCCTCAGTTGGTCTTGGAGGTTGTTCAGCCCTGGTCTGGCTGTGTTAGCTGGAAGGCTACAGAGTTTGGTCTAACTGCTTTGTTGGAAACACCAACACTCATTCATTGCTCTAAGCTCCCACTCTAGTTAGATTAATCAGCTCATAAGGCCACTAGTTGCATAACTAACTGCGCTAACGAGTTAAAAACAGTAACTAGCTACCGTAAGCCAGAGAGAACAGCAAAGTGTATACTTAGCAGTTATTAGTCTGGTGATATGCTGCTCCTTTGACAACAGACAGGTGTCTCCAAATGTGATTAGTTTGTCATACTTAAACTACAATTGTATTGTGTGCAAAAGATTGAGAATGGGGATGATGATTTAGGTTATAATTTCCTGGTTTCCCAAACACTTTTTGCTCGTAGTTGTTTGGCTGAAATAAATACAGTTTACAGTGCAGTCTGTTAATATTTGGTGACACATTTTCTGTTGCTTTTTCTTTGTTTCCTTTTTATGAATGACTATCAAGATAAAGACACCAACACTCATTCATTCCTCTAAGTTCTCACCCCAAACAGATTAGCTCACGAGGCCACTAGTTGCATGGCTAACTGTGCTAACAAGCTAACGGCAGTTATTAAAGATAAAGGTGCTTTATTGGTCACATATACAGTGTACAATGAAATGTGTTCTCTGCATTTAACCCATCCCTGAGGAGCAGTGGGCAGCCACAGTGCAGCACCAAGGGACCAACTTCACATTCTGTGAGTTCAAGGGTACTAAATGGAGATAGACCTACATGTTTTTGATGGTGGGGGAAACCGGAGCACCCGCAGAAAACCCATGCAAACACAGGGAGAACATACAAACTCCACATAGAAAGACCCCATCACAGCCAGGAATCAAACCCAGGACATTCTTGCTATGAGGCAACAGTGCTAACCACTAAGCCACCGTGCTGCCCTACAGTAGGCCAAAAGGAACTACAGCAAAGCATATTCTTAGCAGCAGTTGTCTGGTGACGTCCTGCTCCTTTGACAACAGACAGGTCTTTTTTTTGGGTCATACTTCAACTTTATACAGCCATGCTATAGCTTTACTATATGATCAAAGTGCAACCGTTACTAAAATGCCAGGATATATTTTCTGCTGACCAAAAAATTGCAGCTTGTAGACTGTAGAGTCGCCCCTCAGAGCCTCTTTGGAAATACCACCCCCACATGGAGAAATGCCCCGGGCAATGAAGGTGCTGAAAATGAGCTGGTGTTAGAATCCTTTAAACCCTTAACTACCACTCAGCCTTTTGCTCCGTGTGTTTGCTCCAACACTAATTTATAGCTGTCAGTGTGCGAGGTAATAGAGCAGAGGAGAAATGCCAGGAGTATGATGTGGGGCAGGTTCAATGAATGAGCCCATTCTGTTCATATTTGCTAAGGGTCAAAAGTCAGACACAAACATTTTGGACTTGCATGTTGCGTGCAAGTGGGGTAGAGGGAGTGGGAAATTGTGCTCATTAACTCTTCATACACAGGTCATTACAAGGATCGTAATAACAGACGACAGAAAAATAACTCATTTGCACGTTTTTCCACAAAGCTCCTCAGAATGAATGAAGAAATAAATAAGAAAAAAATGTAATAAATAAATAAATATGTTTTTAAAAAGTGCATGTACATGGTTATTCAGCCTAAATTTTTAAATAACCTGCTTTTTGTCAATCAGGGATGAGGTGATTTATTTGCACTGCTCTCTAGGAATCAGTGATTTCTCTAAATAACTTACAATAGGCTACATACAATAGAGTATATTTTGTATTTTGTAAGTCCTGGTTAGTCGTGTTGTTACTGGTTTTACTGCAAGCTGTTCAACAAATTGCACCTCGGGCAGGGGTCTGTAACCTGTGGCTCTTGACCCTCATGCGGCTCTTTTGCCTCTCTGCAGCAGTTCTTTGTGGCTTTGACAAAAAAAATATTATAGAAATGTATTACAGTTATAGATATATATACATACATTATATTTTTATCATTATCATTGTTGTAAGGCTAGAGCAGTGTTTCTCAACTTGCATGTTTTAGATGTGTTCCTGCTTCAATGCACCTGATCCAAATAAATGGCTCATTATCTCGACTTCAGCAGGGCTTGATAACAAGCTGATCCTTTGAATCAGGGACACATCTAAAACAGGGCGGGGAGCCCCAGGAAACAGGATGGGAAACTACTGTCCTAGAGTCATTTTTCCATTCTCTGATTGTAAAAAATGCATCGTCACATGGTATCTGTGCTCTCAAGTTGTGATTTTGTCATGAACTAAATGAGCATGGGCTGATATTGTGTTTGATGATCAGGTCTGAAGGCTGATTGCTACATGAGTGTGAGTTAACTCAAACTTAAACTGACTAGTCAAAACTGAATTGAACTAGTTTGTGTCTTTTTTACTTTAACTGTTTTAATGCTACACTGCTGTGAAATGCTAGCCAGAGTACGGCACTTTTTATTTTATTAATTTTTACAAAGACGAGGAGGACTTAAATGGATTTGTGCAACGTTCGAGCACCTACTAAGCATCAGTAGCCCATTATTTTAAAAAAAGTCATTTAAGCCTATTTAAATTATGATAAGATTTTTATAGTGAGGAAGGGGGCGAAATGACTCTGATAATAAAAGTTGCTGACCCCTGGCCTTGGGGATATTAAAGATTGCCTTCACCGTGAGTTGACAGAATTCAAAACTGAAAAATATGTGTATAACACCAATAAGTACACAATAATATTTCAGCACACAAGTAGAATTTCAATGCACACATAAAGACAATGCATCAGCTTACACTGTACTCTCTGTGTATCACAGGTTTCATTTGTGAGAACTTCTTATCTGTTATATAACCCACACCTTCTTCTGTGACTGTCTGCTTTTATAATCCATTGATCTTAATTTTAGCTAAATCACATTCAAGTTGAATTCAACAGTTAGAGACCAGTGTAAGGCAGGTCAAAGGTCAAAGACAATCAGTGTCGTTCAGTGAAGGTGACAAAGTGGGAAACTCAGATCAATATTGACTCTCTCTGTATACCCACATTCCTCCTACTGGGAAACCCGAGGCAGACAATACAAGGACAGCAGATTTCTTTGGGCCTTTCTTCTCCCTGTACATCAGCAAGGGTATTAATGGAAGGATGAAGGACTCAGACAACTTCTGAAGTGAAGAAAACTTCAGCCAAACTACATGAAAGGTTTAAGAAGAGGAGGAGCGAGTAAAGCCGCTTCATCCACCACACAAGATATATTTCTTTTTAAAGCAAAAGGAATCCTTGTCAATTTCCGTAGAATTACTTTGAGAAGATGGTTGTGACAGTGTAGACACAGGCACTTGTCCCACATAGAAAACATTAGGTCCTTTTCTTACCGGCTATGATAGGTGTGCTTGAACAGGCACATAACAACACAAGAAAAATCACAGACATCCTGCGAGTTACATGCCACATAACAGCAGGAGGCAGACAGCTGTGCGAATGCAGGCAAACGTGTTTCATCCCCTTCTCCACTGATCCACCATGGGCATCAGCTTTCTGCAGAGATGAGTCTTCAGGTATGACGGTGACACCATTTTCACTCTCCACAGGTCCAAACATGGGATTAACCACGTATAAATTAAAGCATTTCACCCTGACAACGTCCCTTTTTCTCACCCACGCAGGATCAAGCCGTTCCCGCTTCATGTTGGGCTTACTGAGCTATGATTGGCTGGTCACATTGACCTCATCACATCATCAATCACTGCTGCCTCCAGGTGCCCCAGTTTTTTCTTCTCTTATTAGTCCCTCAAGGGCCAATCCTGTGATGGATATCACCATAGGGATATCGTTCATCTCTTCGGGGGGCTGGTAATGGGCTGGGACCACCCCCACATTTAGGTACTGAGACAAAAGATAACATAAAGAACATGTTGAGAGCAAGGAGAGGAGGGAGAGGGGAGACCGTTTAGGGCTGTTTGTGTTATGATACATCAGGGACTGATGATCTCCACTGAGTAAGATGTTAGTCAGCCTGCGCTGCATCAACACACTATTCTGCTTGGAATCCTTTATCGCCCACCACCGTACTCCGAAAAAGAAGATAGATGCAGTAGATTTATCCAAGACAAGATAACCATTCTGCCCCATTTGTTGTTCAACATGCACCTTAACAGAGCTGCTGTGGATAATAAATAAAGTCTAAACAGCAGGTGGAGCTGTCTGTACAGTTAATGGACCCAGAACAAGGATGTTTTTCTTCAAAGTGAAGTGAATAACAATGCATGTTTAAATAGATTGCCCTTGTCGAAATGTACCTCTTTATAGAGAAAAACTTGTGTAGTGGTGTACATATATTATCTACAAAATGCAGTGACACAGTTACTATGAGAAGCATCCAGCAATATGGTGAACGCAATGATCCCTGGGAGGAAATTGGGCCATGGATACAAAAGATGGTGTTTGTAAAAAGAGACATAGATGAGTAGAATCAACTCTGGATCATGGATCACGTGCAAGCATTAAATAAACATGCAAGACAGCGATGTAGCAGTTGGAGATCTGCAGGTGTTTATGACTAAATGTATAGTATGTATCCACACGAACAGTTTAAATTAACATTAAATTAAATTTGACAAGTAAGATAAAAATTTAGGTTAAGAGAATCTGGAATATCTATCTTGATATTGAAAGAAATGTTCCACATTTTGTAAGGACGTGTTTTCTTTTCTTTTCCTCTCACAGACATCTTCAGATTCAAGTGCACCCAAGTAATTAGGTGCAGTTTGACCCAGTGAACAGCAGATAGCACCATTGGACACATCATGCCCCTCCTGTACTTCTCCCCTCTTTGCACAAATGAGCTTGAGTACGGAGGTGGGTTGGAAGGGGTAGGTGGATGCAATCACTGCTCTTTGTATGCTACTAATGTATGTGCATGCTTTTAGAATGTATTTGCAGTAGTCTATCTCCTGACCTTTTTACCTTAACGGAACATTTTCTGTTTAAAATTCACATGCTTAAGTAAAATGAAGTACAACATGTATTCTGAACATTTTCTTTGATAGCTGCAGTTCATGCCTGTTCTCACAGGAATGCAATTTAAAACACATCAAAGAGGCATGAAAACAAGAGAGGGATGGGTGGGGAGGGGGACTTATCTCAGGCAACGCACTGAAGAACACCCACTATGCGCTGCATTGCATAATATTACACTGGGGTGTCTCATTACATAAATACATGTGTGCTGTAACAATGCTGCAAGAAGGTCAGAGTATGATGGCATTTGCTGCATACTCACTCAAACAGATATTCAGATTGTATTTTTATTGGGCGCATTCAACAGAGGCTTAGTCTTTTGAATAGTGTAACACAAATACAACACAGATCATTGTTTTTTTTTCTGTTTTTACATGCTTATAGCTTTTTTTTCAGAGAATGTGTATGCAAACATGGACGAAGGGTACATGCAGTTTCGAAGTTGTTCTTCTACTTGAGTTTTTATATCTTATGCTACTTAATAACACTTTTCTACTAAATTTCTTAAGGATAAACTGTTCTTTTTGCTCAGCTACATTTATCTGGTAGTTATTGTTACTGACTGCCTTGGATATTAGAATTTTAAAAATGAAACACATGCTCAGTTTATTAAACATAAAAATACCCTTACTTAAAAATAGCCTCCCCTCAACCAACAGCCAACATTAAACTCATGCTTATGCAGCAAAAAAAACATTGCAATGACTCACTTTGTAGTCAGTCTTACTATGTTGCAAATACTTTTGCGCTTTTTCTTAAAGTTGCACTTGGTAGCTCCTCCTGACAAGCTAGCAAGCTAACATTAGCTGTAGCATGAGACTCGTTGGGAAGCAACTCCGCTGCTGTGGACCGGCCAGTCAGGAAAGAGAGTACAGACAACGTCACTGATTGGGCAAATAGAACATAATCATCATCGGTCCTGAATGCAGAGGCATGAGAAAACACAGAGATCTCATGATACTCTCAGACCACATCACTTATTAATAGCTGTCTATGGGTATTAAGACATTTTTCCCAATAGAACACAAGAAATTTTTGATATTTTCTCCGAAGTTACCAACTGCTGCTGTAAGTAAAACTTTGTTTTTACTTGGACTTGTGTTTTATGTATGTTAGGTGTTCTAATAATGTCTAAAAATCAACAGAAATCTTATTTACTTGTCTATCCAGCTCTCCAGAACTGATAGTTCCATCTTTAATGAGTGGTGGGCTGAGTTCCACCAGAAGAATGATGTAAACATCTTTTTGCCCTACTTTGCAAGTGATAGACAGAGAGGGTTTTGTTAGCAGTGGTACAGGAAAGTAAAGACCATCAGCATCTAAGCTGACCAAAGTGACAGGTACATTTACATGTTGTATAATGTGCTGCATGAAAAGCTAATTAGATTGTTGTTCTGCATACTCGGGTTTGTTTGGTTGCTAATTCAGCAATGCAAGGTGTGTGTTTGAAAATTATGAGACACCAAAACTGATGGTAGCCAAGACGTGAGAGGAAACAGTGATAGGCCTAGATGTACAGGAAAAGGTGAGTTTCTGCATTGCTGTTTGAAGCACAAGAGAGACCGAGTTAGCGAGCGCAAGTGACTCTAACCTTCTGCATCTCCTCTTGTACATGCTCAATAGTAACTTGGTCTTTTTTGCACAGTAATTTCTCCAATGATTTTAAAAATAATGGACACTAAGACCTTTTTGAAACAATTCCCTTTAACTTAGCCCACATATCAGCTCTTTCCAACCCTAAAAAACAACTCCTGCACTCATTTCTGTCTTCATCTTGTCATGTTTGAATGCCCAAGACTTGATAAGTAAAATCACTGAATAGCTTTTGCCTGAATTAAATTCAGGACTGTCAAGAACAGAGTGATGACTCCTCCACACTCTCTGTGTGAGTGTTGCTGAATGGCGACTGTTGAGTGTGTGACTAAAGTTTTCTTTCTATTCTTTCTTTTGATGATTTTAGGTATTCATTTGTGAGCAGCGGTGGCACACTTGGGAGTGAAATATTGTGTTGTTGGGTCCGAGGTCTGGAAAGTCTGGAATTATATCCCCGTCTCTGTGGAATACACATGACAAAAGATGCTTTTAATGATTTTATTTTAAAAGGAAGAAAATAAGGTAAATGGAGCTGGACTTATAAAAGCGAACTGATGAATAGGAAAAGGAGAACGAAAAGAGACACTGGGTACATTGATGTTTCAAATTAGAAAAAAAAAAAAATCTTCCAATGAACCTTTCAAGTTAAATAATGGACAGACGAAATGGATCCAATGGGGATTCATGACGGAGGGAGCTTAGATGTCACACTTCCTCTCAAAAAGCTGTTATTATTTATGGAACACTGAAACAAAACAGCTGCATTGAAACAAACTTGATGATGCCCTTTCAAGAGCAAAGCCCCCCACCAATCTGAATGAAATATATCAAAAACAAACAGACAAAACAGTTTTCTCCTGACACAGCTTTCAAACTAAGTGATTATGAATTCCATTAGCGGATCTTCCGCTGTAAACATCCTACCTAATGGCAGTGATTAGGTCCAGTGGGTCAGTTTATAAAGCATCAGGCTTTGCTCAGTGTTAGCCTTCTACCCCCAAAGTCCCCCTGCTGGTCAGTCCAGCTGTGAGGTCAGTGAGCTCCAGCTAAACCTCAGATGGTCTAGTAAAAGGAAATTACTTTTTTTTTTTCTCCTCTGGAACATGATATTAAATGTACACGGTTGGTTTGATTTTAAAGACACTTTGAGACCTCAGTGGACTGTGGAGAAAACACACAGGGAGGAGATACACTTTTGCTGATTTAAGTTAACATTTTGTCAGCTTTTTGATATCTGTGCACAAATAACATGACATTCATAGCATGCAGTGCAGACAATAAGATTATTTAATAGGCTATTAATTTCTGCAGAGAGCAGATGCATCCAAATAGGATGCACAAAAAATGCCATTGTCAGGACGTAATTTTAAGATTGAGAACGCCCACATAGGGTGAAAGTTTGGCACTGTGGATGCATGGGTCAAACAAACACAGGATTTTTGTTCAAAAGCTGGTGTTTGTGTCCAGTCATCAACATCAAATATGGTGACTTGTCATTAATGGGTGGAATGCATTTAAGTAACTTCACATAGGTTTTCTTTTTGTGATCATAACCAAGCAGTTTTGTTGCCTCAACCAAACAACATTAAAGCTGGAGTAAGCTTGTTGTTGCTCTCTCTTTTAAGGACAGTTTACACCAAAGATTCATGAGGAGACAAAATGGTTGCAGGGAAAGTTGC
>JAQFJA010000022.1:22754175-22765461 GCA_029874485.1 Naso brachycentron
GCTGTGCTGCGCTCTGAAACATAGCCTGAATGCAGCCAGTAGGTGTTGAAGGACAGCGGGGCACGGAGTAAACACGCAGCAGAATCCCGGGGTTAAAAACAGTGACCACGTGCTATAAAGGCTAACTGGCAGGCTTTGTTGTTCACAAACAGATGCTGAAGTTGTAACCAGAGTTATAAAAAGTGACAAAGAGGGGTCAGGATGATAAGTTAAGAGTGAAAAAGTGTCGATATGTGACGTTAATGGCTTATAAAGCACCTTGTTCCAGTACAAGGATAGTTAAAAAACAATGCAGAGAAAACATGAGGTATGGCGTACTTACAGCCTTAACATCTGCCCAAAGAAACAAATTAGACAAAAACTCTTATTCATTAACTTTGTTTGTTGTTCTTATTACTGTTGAAAACAAACAGCCTGTAGCTCCTCATAGACTTAGACTGTTGGACAAAGAAGCCCTAATGACTTATTAAAATTTAAAATCAAGTGTTCTGATTATAAATAGCTGCAGGTCAACATGAAAAATGGAGAAAACGGCTTCATAAATGCAAACAGCTTGCTTATGGCCAGATTTCAATATTCTGAAAGGAACACGTTTATACCCTCAGGCTGCAGCATGAAGGTTTGGTAACACATAAGGATCATTTCTGGAGAAAAATCTACAAATAACTCGCATGTGATGTGTCCCACCTGACGGATAAAATGTTTTATTAATAATGATATAAAGCAAACTGAAAACCCCACTAAATGCGTTTAAAGCAATCGAAGCAGGTGTTTGACCAAACATCAACAAGGTTTCTGTTTGTGCCTCAGGTTGCAAGTTAATTATATGGAATGTGTAGACTCTTGGTTTGGAAATGTGTAACTTCATATCAGGATAATGTAATAGTTTGGCTCTAATGTCTTTGTCACTTCCTGCAGCTGTCACCTCAGATTTTATCACTTTATTACACATATTATGGGAATGTATACATCTTTTTCAGTGTGCAGCCAAACATTTGGAACCAGGCTGATTTTAAACTTCTGTTTATGTTCTCTGAGGCGGCGGTTTCACCCTCCATCAATACGTTATGACTCGTTTTCTTGAGGTCTTTCTTAGGTATGCAAGCACACACACACCCACACACAAAAACACAAGCTCTCTATCAACTTCATTTCTTTCATTCTCTAGTTGTTTCTTCTGCTACAGCATTGTGTCATTTATCATTTTTTGTGTTTTACAGACTATCCATCACACTCTGAGGTTTGTCATGTTGTGCAGGACAGACGCAGTAGCACTCAGTCAAATTCCTGTGATTGAAATTAATGTTTTAGCGCAGTCCTTCCGGGACACAGAATGCAGAGGCACAGCGAACACTGAATCTCCTTTCTGACACCTTTTGTGAGCTGTGTTTCCACATGGGGCGGTTGGATGTCAAAAGGTATAAAAGCCTGCTGAGTTCACAGAGTGAGAGAGAGAAGGTGTGCAGGCAGCCTGAAGGTTTCCTTGGAGCATTGAGTTTGGTAAAGGCAATGTCAGAGAGAAAAAGTCCCTTCATGGCTGCAACATATTTCTGAGGCTGGTCAGTGCGGCACAGAACACATTAATGTCTTAACTTTAACATTTACTCTTTTAAAATTTGACTTGTGTAGCATCCAGTGTTGTTTTGAAGGTGCTAAATGAGGAGAGTGATTCAAATGCACTCTGCTGAAAGAAACATCTCCATGTGGAATGAGCTGTCGTGACACGAGGATAGATGTCTCCTCTGCAGCGTGAGATGACTTGTTTTGGCAGCACATTAAGAGAGTCAGCTGGTTGGCTGGTCAAGGCACATCTTACAGCCAAAAATGCTCAAGATATAAATATGGGAAAAGCACGAAGCAGTGACTCACAGTGAATTGCAAAATGGTGGTGAGCGCACACATTTACACGCCAGTTTGTACATGGCATGGACGTTGCTATGCATTGAACAGCCTCCCCCTTACTCCTCCTCCTCACTGTGGTCTTCATGCCAGCACACATGCATCTTCACAGCATATGTAATATGCTTTAACACACAAAGAATGACACCTGCATGTAGATAACCCTAAGCTGTCTGAACAGAATAGAATGAGTCTTGTTCAAAAACAGGATGCTCACAGCCCAGTCAAACATTTTTAGCCATGGCAGAGACACGGCTCCAGGCCACTGCTTTGGCCATGAAACTGAGAGCAGATATCAATAGTGGGGATCCCTTGATTTCTGATCAGGTGCTATGAGAGGGTCACATTTTTCATTTATCTAGTAAAAAATTTCAGTACCTTCCAGATGAATTGGTAAAAAAACTTTACACAGACAATTGTTAAATCTTTAGTGATCCCAGGTCAAAATTTCAATTATCAGTCTGTAAAATAATAGGCGTTCTCGGACCTAGTTCACATTTTATTGCATCTGCACCACAGGAACTGTAAACTATTATAGTTCTCAGAACTATGTTTAGCTCCAGAGTAGTTTCACAGTAAATTAGGAACTATAGTGAGGTAAGCGTTCACGGTGGGTCGAACTCAGGAGCCAGCACAGGCACCCACTCTTTTTAACCTGACAGCTGTATTAACAAGACAACACAAAATACGAAGCAAAGCCTGTAATGAGATTGCCGTTGTTTTGTCTGTGTATCTTCACTGAGATTTAATGGCATTCAGCTTGAGATTCATGCCACATTATTGCCGCATACCGGAGTGGTAATGCAGTAACTATGGCCTTTAGCTGTTGTTGTAAAGTTACGCTGTACATCGTGTAGAAGTGAGGTTAGTACACAAAGTGCTGGCCAGTTTACGTAGCTTACGTAGGGGGTTCCTTTTGGTGGTGAAAATGCCAACAGAAAAAAAACCCTTGAAGGCATTTAATTCCCCAAGAACTCCCCAGTGGACAGTTCTTCTCTCAAGTTCCTTGAGCTGTTTGGTCTGAGACAGACACTCCAGAGACAGACAGACCATCAGCCTCAAGCTGGGATTCCACTGGTTGCGTGTGTGTTGTGCAAAGGCTCCCCTGCGCTCCATCGTCCATCAACACCCACCAAGGACCAAACAGGAATCTGATAGAACTGAGGGATCAGCTGTGCTTTGCGTTTAGCACTAATTAGCAAATGAGCAAAACACTAAACTACGATTAACATGGTGAAAATGATACTTGCTAAACATCAGCATGCTAGTATTGTCATTGTGACTGTGACAGCATTCTTGCATTTAGCCTGCCCTGTCTTCACATGGCTTTAAAGTTGTTTTTCATTACACAAACGTATGTTTACCCTTTTTAGGTACTTAAAAGTCTTTCCTTATTAAAGTTTATTGTGAAGACCAGGTGAAAGGACTGAAAAATATTGGTGAGGCTGTGTTATAGACTTTTCCTTCTGCTTAAAGTCTGTGAGAAATCACCATCTCCTTTAACAGCTTGCAACACAAAAATCACCTGCATGCTCAGTCTTTTGTTTTGTAGACATCTTTTTTCCCCATCTATAATTTAACACAATAGCCAAAGTGTTTTAAAATAGAAAGTACACATTTAGACCATTAAGGCATTATTTCATTCCTATTCTTTCCTCCAAAACAAAGGCAGCCTTTCATCAAAGCCAGTGCATTAAAGCAGAAACATTACTACCTGAAATTCTAATAGGCCACTCAGAGCACAGAGCCATAAAACAGATGGAGGCTTAGTTAGCATGTTCAGTCTAAATGGCTGCATTAAGCAAAGATGGGAATGGGCTGAAGAAAAAAGAAACAGGAAGGAAATCAGACAAGTCTGGATGAGCGAGGAGAGCCGGAGGGTCGCGTTGCATGTCAGCATGAGCAAAGCGAGGGATTCATATGCGTGAAAAAATGGCCTCGACTCTGCACTGGTATGAGACTTGTGGGATTTCACACTCTGTTTAATGTTCACTGTGACTAGACACGTGATGGACACGTACTGATAAAATCTAAAATAGTCTGTCTCCCTGTGTGATCCCGTCTAAAACCAAATCTGTAAATCAAGCTGGAGGGGAAAACATTGCTTTCTGTTAGAATATTAAGCAACTGTGAAATATGAAATGATTTAATGATCTGAAGTATTGCCACTCTAACAATGATGATACAGGATTTTAGAGGTGCTAAAAAATAGGTGAGTTAAAAATAAAGTCGCTTACGACTCTGGCTGCTGCACTTACAGCTCATCATACCTCTCTCCCCTCTCCTGCTTCTCACATGGTGCATAAAATATTCATATCCAATTCTCACACGTGTGCGCACATACACACAAACAGTCACTGCACAAAAAACATAGTGTGCTTCACACGCAATTTAAAAACGGAAACCGTGAAATTACAAAACAGATAACGTTTATGGACGTAAGTGCATGATCTCTGCATTACGATACTTACCCTGAAATGAATCAATGCCTTGGTTTCTACAGAGCATATCTTGACTTTGGACTGTTCTGAATTAATCATCATACTGTAGCATACAGAATGTAGCAGGGCTGCTTAAGTGCAGTCCACACTCTCCTGGGTGCATAACATAAAGATGTCTGATTTAAACATAGGCAAGTGGGTGGGGGATAACCTGCTTGTCGAGGGATGGCTTAGAGACAGTCTGAAACCAGGAGATACACATGCAGAACACACTGGATACAATCTCTGCCGCACTGATTTAAGCTCCGGCGCCTTCACTTCTGACAATTCCTGTAGATCCCACGATTACAGCAGGCGCTGCTGCAGACTCATGAATCACTCATCCCAAGATAAAACAGATAAATGCATCCAACGTTAGGTGAGAGGGAGCGAAAGGGATATGAGGAGCAGGATGTGGTGCTGAAGGACAAGATGGCTTCCTTGTAAAATTAAAACAATGAAGCAACTTCGCACAGGTCCCATGCAGACGGCATGCTAAAGGATGGGGTTGGAGGGACAGGACACTAAAAAGCAACCAATTGAATCAGGGAAGCAGATGGATTTAGCATCCCTTCTGTAACTTCATTTGGAAGCTAATTGAATCAGCATACTAGCTGCAGGGAAATGGAATAAAATAGAGCAAGAGAGAGCCGTATTGGACGGGATTAAAATGAGACTCTGACGATAATGCCTTGATGAAATTTACATCGGGCATGTTTTCAAATGAGTGCGAATTCTTTCTGAGATTCCTCTCAAATTCTTGGATAATGTTCTCACGATGATTGAATTAGCAATAGCTGCGGGACATATTTTTGAACCAACAAACTGCACTCATGTCTATTCAAATCAGGATATGTTTCATGGAGGAGTCTCTAACCAGGCAGCCAGCAGTTAGATTTCAGACAGGTCCCATCTGACATGAATCTCCATGGAGGTCTGATAATGAACCACAATAGTCCTCCTTAATATGATCTTCCATATTAAAAAAAAACTTGCCAAGTTGTATAATCAGGCAGAAACTACACACTGTGTCATGGTGCAAATCTAATCTGAAACTGGGCACATCAGCCAAAGCAAGAGCTGTCTGAGCAATCTGCGGTCATGGTTACATCTGTTATTCTGGCTCTATCAGTGGCTTTGTCTGCAAATTGCAGAATAAATAAAAACAACAGCCCCAAACAAGATATGATGCAGGTAATATATTAGACACAACTGTTTATCTGATAATAGGAAACTTGTTGTAGCTTAAACTGGCTGTTTAAAATGGGATAAATGGACTGCATTTATACAGCACCTGTCCAGTCTTTTGTCTTCCCAAAGTGCTTTATAACACAAGGCAGCATTCACAGTTATGTGGTTTATTTGGTCAAAAATCGCTGAGCGCTGAACAAAAGTTATTATACATGGAAATAACTCCTTACCTGGCTAGAAAATGAGCATGACGAAAGATTTTTGATACAGACGTTCTTTTTAACTATTGCTGTCACACATTTTCAGTACTGTCTGTAAAGTTTGTTGAATATGAACAAAAATTAAACACACTGTCTCCTAGATGAAGCTATCTGGGGAAAAATGGGTGATGGTCATGGAACCGATGTTGCCGATGTTGACAAAAGACATGACATGCACCAACACTGGTATGGTCCTTTAAAGCAGGTGGCTTCTCCGAAACTGCCAAAGTGGTGATTAGGAACTCAGAGACACAATCATACACTAATGGAACAGCAATCAGAAGCAATGTCTGGTCCAGTACCTTAACCGAGGACACTTCGACATGCAGACTGAGGATCTGGGATCTAATCAGCGACCATATAGTATCTGCTGTAACTCCTGAGCTCCTGATGTACTTAATACCTTCTCCTCTTTCTCAATATGGATGGTGATACTTGATCTTTGTGTATCTGCTGACTCTGAACAGCTCTAAACTACTAACCCTGTATGGATGTTCTGTTACGGATGTACTTGAAGCTAAACAGCTTGCTTGTTTTTTTTTTTAAAATAATGACTGCTTGTACAGCAAAAGAAATGTCAGGCTACATTGGGGTGTACAGGATGCTGATGGTAAGCAGCAGCGTCCTGTTTCTTATAAATAAATTACTTGGTATCGAATCGGTGCACAGACTCTTGTACTTGCTGATACTCGATCCACCATTTTAGGCCACATCAGACACGTCTGACACCAGTGTTGGTATCGGAGCAACCCAGGTGGAAATGTGTGAATCATAGCAGCATTACTTTGGATAATTAATACCAACATTTCAACTCCAGTAAATGTTACATGAAGGTGAAGTTTACATGCACAGAAAGTAGAAGCAGCCTGACAAGTGAACTCAGCCAAGTGTTTGTATATTTTATACTTTTTTCAGCGTCACAGCTGTGGCTAAATGCTTGTGTGCTTCTCACTGATTGCAACAGAAACCACCTGGAGACGTTGTCCTTCTTACATTCTGTTGCTTTAATTAGTTCAGCAAGAAAACTTGGCTGCAGGCGCCGTTCCTATTGATTCAGTTTTGTGTGTAGACTAGTAGGACAAATAATGATAAAAAGCCGAGCAGACGGTAGAACAAAAGGATACATCTAACGCAATTGGAACTTTAAACAGTCAGATCTGCAGGGACAAGTGCCTTTATCTAGTTTCAAGCAGATCAATATAATATGACAGTAATAAAAATGCTGGATTTAAGAGGATACACTCTGTACGCCGCCTTACCATTCATGAATGTAGCTCTGTGTTTTCCATTAGGAGCTGGATCAAGCTTGAGGAACACAGAAGACGGCTCACCCTTGAAAGTTTCTGATAAATTCCTACTGTTCACTTTGCCATGCAAGTAATTTCAACAAAGTACTAGTCTCTTGTTCATGAAATAAAGACATGATCACTGCAATTCCACATGATCAAAATCCCTTTAAATCCTTTCATGCTACAATGCCTTTACACTCTCTGTGACGGCTTTTCTGTTTTTAGGAAGGACACGCTTCATCTTTGCTGCATAAACACTCAAGAAGAGATGAGACTTTCAATGGGACAAATTAAAGCCATTCTCCTCTGTGGATGGATGAAACAAACACCAGGCTAATTCTATTGATTAAAAGAAATAGAGTCAGTTGTCAGCGGCGCTGTATTTGAGGTAGCGATTTGATTAGGAAGCTGTACTCGGCAAAATTGGTGTAATGATAATACCCGGCTTGATTACAACAAATGCATGCTTACAGGCACTGAGAGGGAATCAATCTTGCATTACGTCTACTTATTGTTCCTTTTAGCTTCCATACTCCACATGGGAAAATGCTCTTTGCCAAGTGTCAACATGCATTGATGCTTGAGGAACCATTGGCAAACAGCTGGGGTAATTTACTTCTGTAGTATATTAATTTATGTAATTACATTTCACAAGGACATTTTGAAAAACACAATAAAGTAAAGCCTGCTTTGTGATCCTTGCAGCATAATAAGCACTAAAAGCTCTTAAAGCTAATTGCAGAAAAGTTTCATGATTTTGGAAAAAAATGATTTCTGTGACAAGCATATATTACATTTTTTTTAACCTTGGATCTAATACATGTTAGTGCAGCACTATTTAAGATGCAAACTCTTATTTTAAGAGAGAATTATTCCAATACCTACTATTTTAACTATTTGCATGCTTTTCTGTAGGCCCAACTACAGCAATGTAACTTTTATTTTATTAGCTTATTTATTGTTTCAAATTTTATGAACTTCAAGCAGAATTTAAAAAAACACGTGAGTGAAATGTAGTAATAATTTGTTCAACTTAGTATTTGCTCTCTGCACAATATTAAGACTAAAAAAATTGTGCATCCTTATTTGCTCCAGCTTCTCTATGTGTCTTCTTTTTTTTGATCCTCAGTACAGTAGTGCAGAGTATACGCAGGTATATGGAGCATACCCACTTAGTTTTCAGTCTGCATTGAGTATATCCACTTCTAAATCCCCTCTGATCCTATCTGCTGCAAAGCAGCTATTCCAAGAGACTGTTTACAAAGAAACTACTGGCCCATGGACTACTTGCAAGTTTTTTTTTTTGTTTTTTTTTATGTGTGGATGGACTGAGGAATAAGGAATATTTCACTCAAAATGCCTAATTATGTAGTTGTGTCACCCAAAATCTCCACCTGTTTAAAAAGGACTTTTATCTTTTGCTGGGCAGGCCATTTGTAAAAATAATTAGGGCAAAAATTAATAGTATACCCACTTTTCCGGGCACCACTACACCACTGTTGGTCCTGTGTACTCGTCTGACCAACAGAGGGGCTCTGTGACATCCCATCATGCATTCAATGCCCCACCTCTCACAACATGTACATGTTTCATATTTACAGGCAGCCACTGATCCAAAGGGTGCAAATCTCAGTTAAGTAAATTTAACCAATGACAAGACGTTCTGTCCCTTTTGAGAATATGGTAAGAAGGAAAAAAATGGCTTAATGCGGCACAACAGAGGATCAAGTGATCATCAGGTCTTGCATTGTAACCATCTGAAGTGCTGCTTGTGCTGCAGCCTGACAAAATGACACTCTGACATCCATGTCTCATGAAATCTCCTCTGGTACAGCCAGTGTAACCCCCCTTGGTGCTACAAGACCGTGGGTGCAAGGAGTGCTTTATTTATAGAGCTGTGAACCATGAATGAAGTCGTTCCACTTGACATATAGGATTTGAAGTGGAAGCCAGTGCTGTGGATGAACAATGTTATGGAATTTTTACATCTCCCTCTTGGTTAAAAGCCTGAAGTTTGCTAAGGTAATATCCTCTCCTGCCTTGATGATTTAAACAGATCCAACAAACCGCTGTACTGTTCCTTGAGCTTGCATATCTGTTACTTTATTAAGGGCTGAGTGACCACCTTTTCCCATGACAGAGTAAACAATTCTGTTAGGAACTACTCTTTTTAAGGCTCATTTATGCTCTATGTTAGATATGTTAGATACGGGCACGGACAGAGCCATCTGTCCATACCCTGCATTCATTTCGTCCGTATTTCTGTCGTCTCCTGGAAGCTTACAGATATGGACGAAACGTAGCAGTTTTGGGAGGTGTAGCCTACAGTTTAGGAAAGACCAGAGAAACACAATGAAAGAAAGTATTTGAAAAAAAAAAAAAAAAAAAGGCTGAACTTTTTGAGGGAAGAATGTGCATGTTGGCACGGAATGACAGACATATTTTTAATGTTACCTCACCTGGCACAGACAGACAACTCCAACAGAACAGTATGACGATATCGGATGAGAAATGAACGTCAGCTGGACGGCAGCGAAAGAGAAGTGGAGGTCTGTGCGACATTGCTTTGTTCACTGAGAGGCGCCCTCTACTGGATGTATTGAGCCTTTAGACTGTACTCTTTTAGTAAGCACAAAAATGAAACTCATGGAGAAATACACAGAGAAAGGCACAAGCTACCAAGTAAAAAACACCATCATCTGCCTTTTATCTCCGTTTGATGTTTGGCTTTTGCATGCCTATGATCTCATGTTCATTTGTGAAGGCAATGAGTGGAAGATGGCAATTAAAGCACGCAGCACACGCCACAAGGATCTCTTACCCTCCTGCTGCGATCAGAAAGAATGCGACAACAATGTTCTTCTACTGTACAGATGGATTTTTACCAAAGCCAGGAAACAGATTGCCACAACCCAATTCTGTCACACAGCAGCAATATTTCGGATGACTGCCAACTTCTACCACCAGAAGCTACACTTTTGTGGCAATTCACATTATTCACCTTGACTCCTGAGGCCAATACAGCGTGTCTGCAGAGCTCCAGTCAAATTTCATCACCCTCATTGTACACTGATCCACCCTGACCATCATGGCAGTTATTCAGTATGAGGGTACCAGCCTGTATTCAATAAGGAGAAACTCTATTCCTTTGCGTGCCTCTATAACCAGCTGTCACCAGTGGAGAGACATTTTGATATTAGCAATCAAGGAATGTATGCATCTAAACTGCTGCGAGTGTAATAACAGCGGCAGGAAGACTCAACAGGCTTGATACAGCTGTGACTGTGATAGATCGCTTTTCTTCTGTCTCCCCACTTGTCTTTGTCTCCCCTTTCTGGTTTTATAGTCCCCCGCTGTGCTTTCTCCTACTCTCTCCCCATGTGCGGTGCCTTCGCTGCCAAGCTGGTACTATTTACCTCATCAGCATTTGCCTACGCAAACCTCCACTCTCACAGTAGTCATTTGCTTAATTGTTATGTGTACTCTCCTCGGCCCATGTTCGTCTGCATTTACCCAGGTTGTAGAAATTGTGGGATTTTGCTGCTGTGCCTTCAATCAAAAAAAAAAAAAAAAAGGCCAAATTCTAATCCTGCCTGCAGCTGTGTGTGTTCTTATGAGACTGAGGATGATTTAAACCAAACAGTGAGAACAATGTTTGGATAAATTTATCTAAAGCAATGTAAACATTCAGTCTTTGCTCACTTAAGTAGAGCAAGAAAATGGTTATTATGTTATTACTGCAGGGTTAATAGAGCTCCTTATTAGTGCCTGACAGATATGGGATTTTTCAGGCTGATGTCAATACCATTATTACGGAACAAGAAAATTTCAATATCTGATACATTTGCCAATATTATGGGCCTCTAACCATTGGGCCACCACTTGGAGCAGTGGGAGTTTGTGATCGGAAGGTCACTGGTTCAAATCCCTGACCAGTAAGATTTATGTGGGTGGCGAGAGTGAAGGGAACTGCTTGCACCACCCGTATTCCACCTCTGAGGGCCCTTGAGCAAGGCTCCTAACCCCAATTGCTCCAGTGGAGCTGCCCAGATAAGCCTGTTGCTGTACTGGGGAGCTTCCAGGTATGAATGTGTAACTGTGCGAGTGTGATCAGGGCGTCCCTGAAAAAGAGAGTTTGCTCTCAGTGGAACCTCCCCTGAATAAATA
>JAQFJA010000022.1:22776111-22790885 GCA_029874485.1 Naso brachycentron
AAGGTCCATTTTATTTCTTTCCATTTGAATGTTAAGCTCATTTATTCTTCACAACAAAATCCATAGCTCTATGTGATAATGCAAACAGACCTTAACTGTGTTCCAGTTCATGTTTGTGAAGCTGAAATCAGTTTCTATTTATCAACATTCTAAAGCCGATCCACTAGAAATGGAGGTCTGACTTCACTGTCAATGAAACCACATTCAGAGGGGTTTTCTGGGGCTTGAGCTCATTTTCCGCTGAAGGAAAGTTAGCATTACTCTGAAATAAGGCAATTTCTAAATAAAACTTATGAGAGCAAAAGCTCAAACAGAAAGTCTGAGTTACACCCTCCTTTTTGGTTAATAGAAAAACTCTAAGCTGTGTCTCCCGAGGTCATTAGAGATTAGAGTTTCGCCTCTTCCAGCACAAGAGAAGAGCTGTTTATTTTCAACAACCTGTTCTCAACCGTCAAAAGCTAATGGAATAATGTATTATAATTCTATTGTGGTGTTTATTTCCTTTCTAATTTTCATTTGTAGAGACAGGACTCAATTACACATATTTCCCAACAATGTATAAAGTTAATTATACATAAGACACCCTCTTGTATCTCAGCTGCTACGACACATTCTTTCCATTCGTTCCTCAGTTTTCTCTACAGAGATAGCTACTTCTCTCACTAATTAGGAACTCAGTCACTAAAAAGGTCATTGCTGAGGTAATTGGGGTGATCCTTCACATTTTTAATGACTCCTCTGAAACATATGTCTGTCACCTCCACACTAAAAGTGATGCATTTATTTGTTTGAGCGAGGCATGGCTGGAAACACCCTCCACTGACAACAGATTTGTGCCAGTTTGAAGAAAAATGCCTCAGTGTGAGAGACAGTTCACCTAAAATGCTTCGATTAGCAGAGGGGGCATTAAACTGGGAAACGCAGACTCCATCACAATAAATCGGTGCATAACATATTTGTATAGTCCATTACAATTGTTGGTTTTGCCTTGATGAACTTTTTTCTGTAAGTATGATTTTAAAAAAAACTGCCATAACTCTTAAATGTATTAAACTCAAATTCAGATAAGCCACCAGTCGATATGATTCAGACGTATATTCAACATGACTTCTTGACCGTTATGTATACTTTGATGGAAAAACTTTGAAAGTTACTGAATTCTGTGTCCTTGGTATATATATGCACTCTATGCTTTTGCTTTTGAGACTTTGTGCTAAAGGGAGCTCGAAGGAACACTGCAGAAGACAAAGTTAAGAATGAACTCTTACCCTTTCACCAATTCACCCTTTGCTTTTTCATGGAACACATAGCTGCTTGTGTCTGAAGCGCTCTGGGTAAAATGCGTGCGCCTCCGAAGAAAAGAACTCCAACATCAAATCATTTCTGTTCTCCAACTTTACAAGAAACACAGAAAAAATATACCACTTGTTTGCATGATGTGATATAACTGGGTCTCTCCCTGAAAAACAGTCACTACTGTGAGAAAATCTGAAGACGTAACCAGTGGCAACATCCTGGAACTGACTGAGACCTCTAGCTGCAATGAACACGACCTTCAGGAAAAAATAATCTTGATGCACCCCTGATGTGTTGGTAACTGCTTTTTGTAATATTTTTTTCAATTTTTTTTTAAATGGTCCTACTGATTTCTCATTGGTCCTTTGAGATCAGAAGTATATTTATGCTACAACCCCGATTACAAAAATGCTGGGATGCTGTTTAAAACAACAACAACAACTTCTATTTCTTCAGCCATTTTTACAGGAAAAATAACAAAAATTATCTAGCTCAAGGTCTGAGTATTTGCTCTCCGGTTTATCATATAGTATGAAAGTAAATTGACATTATTGTGCATTTTGATTTGTTGACGTGACAAAAAAAAGCTATTTAACAGGTCAACTTGGCCTCTAGAGAATCACCTCTGGCATTTGTCACAATGTTTTGACATGTTAAAGGCAGCATTGCTTCTTGATCAATTAACAAAATTATCAATATTACAATCCATTATAAAAATTAGGTTTAAACCACTATTACGACGAAAACCATAATACTTCATCTCAGACGCTTGTTGTGTTGTGGTGCCATTGTAAAGGACTGATTAACTATCACTGATATCAGAACTTGAAAGCCCTAAACTAAATAATCAAGAACAATATGACATAGAGAGATGTACGCAACTTTTTTAATAAGCTATTTGGGTAAAAACCAGGAGAAAGTGTTTGGTACTTCTCTGACAACTGAAGTTCTTTCAGCCTGTATAAAACTTGCCTGTTCTGACTGCTGTGAATATAAACTTTACATCCTGTAGCCAAAGAAGGGTCCTGCTCATTTTGGTTTAACATTTCTTTGTAGATGGCGGAAAAAAGCATCACTTTGTTTTTGCTTTGGCACCTTGTTAACGTCATAGGGTCAAATTGTCAAGAAACAGCCTCAGTATAGACGAGAAATGCGCATCAATTAATCACATATACATTTTCTGGTCCTTGTTACCCACGCTGCTTACTACTTATATTAACCCCTAATGACTCATCTTTTTTACACTTTCCATTACATTCTCTCCAGAGCTCATTAAGCCTTATCTAAAGAGGCAAAAACACATGTATTTACAGCTACAGCCCTTGGTTGAAAATGGAGTTCACAGTCACCCACTTCCAGTCTTTATATTGCCAATTACCAAATATAATAATGCCAAGAGGCAAGACAGCACTATACATGCATCCAAAGGTCAGGAGCAACATAAGTGAAAAAACATCCTGTGTTGATTACCGCTGAGATGAGAAGTGTTGAGGGAATTGCAGCAGTATTGTAACAATTAAACTGCCCCGTGTCCTTGAAGCTACTTAAGAGCCCTGTGGCACTGTTGTGAGAAAGAAATAGATTGGAGAGCACACACACTCTCAAACACATACACACAATTAAACAGCCTCATCTCTTTCAGGAGTGTCTCTTCCTCTATAACACGTGCGGCCATAAGTTCCAAACATTACACCAGCCATTGTTTAGTTTTTTCCCTTTGGTTTTTATGATTGCAGAGCATGTCATGAACCCTGACTGATTCTTATCTACGTAGGAGTTTTTCTAGGAAATTTTATAGCATTCAGTCAAAAGAATACATCTTTTTGTACTGCAGTGTATGTATCTAAGGTCTTTATTCAATTACAAATGATTGCAGTAATGCTTTGATCTTAAAGAAACTGTAATTGAAAGACATTTGTCAGGGTCATGTCGTCGAGGTGAATATTTCTGCAAGATTACAGTGGGATGAAAAGGGAAAAGCTCTCCTGACAGACATTATTAAAGTCTAAGCAGGTTTAATACATGCCAGCAAAAGTCAACACTCTCATGGAGGTCTGTACAGGAACATTAAGTCATTATTAATTTTTTTCTCTTTCATTAAACTATGTACAGACGCTCTTAGCCTTTGTAAGTGATTCAGATTGTTTCACCCCTCCGACAGGCGGCTGCAGCTACATTCTGCTGATATTGGTCAGACTGGCAGCATATTTCCCTTGAGTGTTCAAATGCAATTTTATGTGAGAGCTAGTCGCGTCAAGGCTGTGGAAAAATGATATTCTCACACTACACAGATGTGTGAACAACAGCGAGCTCACATGCGCACGATGCACAAACACACAAACCGACATAAACACAAACAAACACACACGCAGTGAGCGCTTTGTCTGCCTCACTCTGATGTATTATTCAAAGTATGTTGCTCTATGTTTGATTCATTTGTTGAGGTTTAGGGAGCTGACTCTGGCTGACATCCAAAGATACATCCTGCACCAGAGAAAACCTTGCAAATAGCCAGACAAATCTGATCTCCATCCTGATAGGGTTGTCATCTGTCAGTACAACCTGTTTCACCTGACACACATGCAAGCTCAGTCACACCACGTCGCTCTGCACTACAAAGCGCAGCGTCGACTCCTTAGCATAATCCCAAAACACTGACATGACTGTACACCTCTGTGCTCACGTCCCAATTATCCAGGCCCCTCCGCAGAAACACACAATGCCTACAGCATCCCGCACAACATCCCACATGGCATCATTAAAGTCAAACAAACCGCCTGAATGTTTTATGTCCCGTTCTCCTCAGCCTCGCCATGTGCCAGGCCCCTTTTCTCTCACTCAAGTCCTCTCTCTCTCTCTCTTTTCCTTTTTTACAAACATAGTTTTGCCTTGCCTTATAAATTCTCTTGTTGTTAGGTACAGCTTCACTCTCGCCATCACACTGCAGCGTGTTTTTCTATTGTACTTAGTTCACGCTTCACTGTTTCTTCGTCATGTGTCTGGCTGCTGTCAGCATGTCTGTTATCACAGCGGTGACTTAAGAGTCAGAGAAATGTGATGAAGCTGAAAAAACACCCCGCCTATCATAGTTAGCTAATTTAACTAACTATATTTCTAAATGACTAATTACAAGTACTTTATTTTCCTATTAAAGCTGGGTGGGTAGGTTTTTTTTGTGATGTCACTGAGCGAAAAATCCATAATAACCTTTCAGCATTTTGTAATTAAGATGGTCAGAGCCTCCTTGGCTCTGTATTCAGGTAATGATGGGCACTCTTCGGCCAATCACAGGTCATTTCAGAGGGCACAAGTTTCTACTGGAACTGACTTTCAGGCAACACAGTCAGCTGGCTTGAGTCAAGCAGAGACGGACCAGCTCACGCCGCTGCAACTGTCTATGCAACTGTTTTGACTGGTCATGAATCTTTGGTGTAAACTGGTGTTAAAAGAGAGAGCGACACCAACAAAATAAAACATGAGCCAGAGCAAAAACAGGGTTAGGGTTAGGGAGCTGCTTCTTTATGAGTCTCATGCTACAGCTAGCTTGATTTACAGACGTTGCCTACCACAGCTTTAAGTCTTCCAACTGAAGCTGTGGGGAATATATATTTGTGGTTAACTGTAGTTCAACGATAAGACTGAGCCAGGTCTGCTTGCACTCTGTCCCTCTATTACATCTCATCCCATTTAAAAGCGGAGCTTTTCCTCATTGTTCTTCTTAATCATCTTGCAGGCACCCTCCACCACCCCATCTCCTCCTTCCACCAGAGAACTCAGGACTTCCTGCCAAGGCAGGCTCAGGCTCAGACCGACACCCTCCTGCCGAGCGCTCTTCCAGGATCTGCTCTATCCCTGGTCGACCCGGCATGGAGAGTGAGTCTGCACCATAACCCTTTGTTAAATAAATCTCTGAATCCAGACAATCTGTTCTACAACATCTTGTGCTCACACACTGGGGGCAAATCATTTTAAGTGAGTAAAATGCAGCAGCCTCAATACCATCACCATAAACATTGCAAATGCACTGAGACCTATGACATACAGGTTCCACTGGGTTGAATTTCTGTAATAGTGGGAACATTCTGAATTATTTTCCAGCATTAAAAGAGGCCAAAAATGATGTGCATCAATAATTCAGGAGCACAAGGCAATCTATTGTATCGATCTGTCTAGGTGGCTGTTTGACAACAAGCAGCAGTAATGGCACAGCATGATGGTGGACTTTAACAAAGCCTAAGTAAAAGCAGACGTCTGTGCATCAATGCTTTGCTGCTGTAAACATCTAATTTCTTTTCTTTTCAAAATTCATAGCGCTGTTTTAGATGAAGGCCCCCGGGTGGTCACAGAAACACTTATCACAAAGTGACAAAAAGAGGCACTGCATTGTTAAGATGAATTCAATCTTTTTTGTGGTTAACAGGAAAATTACAATGAATATTGCTGTTGAGTGTTGCAAAATAATTATTCAAATCTCTCTTGACAGCAGCCATTTACCGATCAGAATACAAATAGAGCTCAATTCAAAATAAAGTTAAGTTGAAGAACACTGCGGGGAAGTGTTGCAGTGGGGTGAACTGGTCGAACTCGGCTAGGTTCAAGCTTGCCAATGGTGTCGCCTGTGACTTAGCTTTCAAAATCACAAGTGCCTGGGTTTGGACGTCACCTGTTTCAACAACCATCTGCTTGGAGCAAAGTCAGCTGATCCACTCAGTATCAAACTATCAGCTGGTCGAAATGGCAGAGATTGAGATGGAGGAAGGGGAGGATCACATGATCAATTTGCCTGATGAAACGCTGTTTCTGTGCAACACACGGGTACGTAGCACGTAAGTACGTAAAAGCCTTATGGGTTCTTAATCCTCTGCTAAACTGACAATTTCGCTGCGTTTCTCTGCCCCATTCCATTCATCATCACCTCTCACTTGTTCAATCGCAACCCCCGGACACACATGATGTGTTTTTGCCATTTTATCTATACTAGAAGTTCAACTGTTACAAAGTGACTCCCAAAATTTATATTTACAATGCTACAAATTATATGTAGCTATTTAACAAAAAAAGCAGCCAGACCAGAAGTACAAAAAGTTGTTGCTATGGCGACAATACACTGTCTCACCTTGTTGAATTGGTAAAAGCGTCCAGGTTTTAACAATATTGCAGAATGGTATCCTGGTTTCACTTATCTTGTCTTGAATTTTTGGTCTGAACAGAAGGAAGACTTAACAAATCCGTCCATACATTGAAAAGTTACATGACCCTTCACCTTAGTTTTGTTTCCAAGGGAACAACAATTGCCAAACTCACGTTATGACACAAACAACAGCAAGTGCCAAAGCAGTAACATTTGTGAGCGTGACACAAGTAAATGTCAAAACAAGAGATACACAGTTGAGTAACTGTTAGCAAATCATCATCATTAAGTGAGAGGTAGCAGCCATGAGGTGACAACAGTTGTGCCCTTTCACATTGTTCCTCACACTTGACTACACCGGCATCTGTTCCACCCCCACCTTACACTATGTGTTGCTCTTTACTACCAGTACGTGATCAGTTTTACAGTATCAGTAATCAACTCTAAAGGTAAAACTGCTGCAGGTTCAAACTCTTTATACTAAGCATCAAGTACAAACAAATACACCTTATATGGTAGTTGACTTAAATATGAATCAAATTCAAAGCAGCATCAAACAAGAGAATTAAATGTATCTGTAATAAAGACTGTGCAGCCTGACTGTAAGCCAGACGCTGGCCCGGCTTTGCATGCCTCCTGTCCTGTGACTGAGCTTTACCTGGATCCATGGCCATCTGTCATTTTCAGCAGCAGTCCAGGCATTGACCAGGCCCTTCTTGTTGAGGCGTGCAAAGTACGGGTACCACTTCTGCAAGCCGAAGAGAGCACGGTGGGTGGACGAGGCTGTTATCTGCTGGTTGGAGATTATGCCGCCCTCCATGCCCAGCGGTCCAGAGCATTCTGAGTGAAGACAGGGAGAAAGAGACAGAGGAGCCTTCATGTCATTTCAGCAGTCAAAAACAAGTGAAACTCAGTCCAGGCAATGCGCATTTTTACAGATACCACAAAGGCGAAATTTTGAAATGTCAGTGACTCGCATCTTGTTTAATTTTTCTTCTCAATGTATCCAGAGTCTACACCCTTGTTTACCTCAGCTATGAAAATCTCAGTCTCCCCTACTTCTAAAGTAGCAGACATGGTCATTAAAACAGCCATTTTCCCTCCATTTTTGATGCAGTGTCTTTGTAAAAGCCTCCTTGACCTTAGAGGTTATCATAGATTTTTTCACCCTGAGTACAAAAAACTATAAGAGTTGCTTTGATTCATCACAAGAATATCGCTAATGTTTCCATTTCGGTAAAATCCTTTTGAGTCCCAGCAGTCAAGGAGAGAGCTCTGTTCTGCCTTCAAGCTGTCTACATACGAGAGACTAACACATTGCTCCTTCATCTCTTTTATCAGTGACAGAGCCCTTAGGCTTCTGACCGAGGAGCTGCGGCCACTTCTGGACAGCATCATCCCCAAAGTCAACAAGCTTTGCCCCAACTTTAAACATTTTACAGGTTCCAGGATTGAAGTTGGTGGCATGAGAGCAATATCTTCAGACAAATGCTCTGTCCTTTTTTCTTTTAGCAGCTTGTTTTCCCTCCTAATTCAAACTGCATGCCTGGCAAATCAGGAGAATTTTTAATAGACATACCTGTGGTGAAAGGGATTCTGGCAGAGTTGATCCAATAGAGAGTTTATTGTGTTACAAAACAAGTACTTCTTTTTGTTTCCATTAAAAAGCTATCGTGAAATCACATAATCATAGAAGACTCATGAGAAATGAAGCACAATGAAGAAACAGATGGAAAGGGGGCAAGTATCCATATGGAATCTGCAACAAACGTAGGCATGCTGCAACATACAGTTTTACTGAATAGTATACTGAAAGTTGAAGAAAGCTGCATCTGCTCCCCAAATGAGATTTCCTTAATTGTTTACGTGCAAATCTGGTTTTCCGTCAAAATACATCAGAGTTTGTTCGATTCCACCAGCACAGGATGGATTGGATCAGGATGTGATGTGCATGCAAATTGTGTAGCTTGCCCCCAATTATAAGATAACTTAGCTGGTGGAAAGGCATCATAATTGAGGACTCAGGTGTGCCAAGAAAACAACCCAAACAGTTCAGCCAGAGTTCAATTGTAGCTTCAAACAGCTGCAGCGTATTGCCATCAAAAGTGAATCAGATGTGTTTGCAAGTCCTCAGAATTCTTTAGCTTGAATAAATTGTGTTCCAGAGTTGTGTATCTGAGATTGTCTCTCTGTTGGATATCATTTAAACCTTGAGTTGTAATATGCAACTCATTCAGTTACAAATAGCTTAGAAATTGCTCTCACATGCTGTGCAATTTAAAGGAAAACAAACAGCTGATATAAGACAAAAAGTTGGTTTGAATTCTCCTAAGCAGGCATAAAACAAAATTCTCAGTGTCACTGCATTTCTTCAAGCCCACAGTGTCCTTAAACAGCATCATACCTGTACTAAACATAGATTTGCCAAAGTTTCAATTGGTCTTTCAGTCAAGAATACACTGATATAAGTGAAAGGAATATAGCTGCACTGTGATTGTTTTGCAGTAGATTTTTTCAGCAAAAGTCTCCTCACCAGCACCATTCTCACTGCATAAGAAAAGTGGCTTGACAGAATTTCAGTGATGCATTGTCAGATTTCTAAAAACAAAATGAACATCCATCACAAAATATTCTCAAGACACATCTCAGGAATGAAATTCTATTACTGACTAAGTAGTCTGCCAAGTTTAAAGAACATTAGGGGAGTTAAGACAGAGCAGTGTTACATAAAGTAACTACCTGACATCGCAGCTTGACACATTTAATTCCCCATCAAAGTTAAAAGTTATGATACTGAGTATAAAACCTCAGGTGTGGAGCAAAATGGATTTTATTTCCCACTGACTTTTCTTTAGTGTAACAGCAGTAAACAAATAGATAAGCAGTTTGAGGTAGTAGTGCATGCACATTTTTCACTTTTACTTTGCTCTTTTATGTTCTTTTATAAAGGAAATGATGGGTTGGTATTACAAAACGAAAGAAAAAAGAATTCTGATTCTCTTTTTAATTTCATTGCTGCACAGTTATTTCCACTTTATGACAAACATGATGTGGGAGGATTCCTCCCACTTTGTCGTCTGTGCAGGTTCTCAGTCACTGAGGTCACGGTACATCTCAACGCTGAAAGAAGAAGAAGCCTTTTGGATAAGATGTAACATCTTCAAAAACATCAAGTCCAGTTACCTTCGCTTAGCATTTAGACACTCCTACTTTTTCCTAGACATGTTCCAATATTGTGGAATCCTTCTCGATACCGATTTCCATAGCTAAATTTAAAAACATTAAATATTTTTTATTTTTTAAGCTGTATACTACTAACCTTTTATAGATGTGAAAGGGTGGATATTATTGTTTTATGGCCTGGCTCGGGTAAAACCCTTTGTAAAACATAAACACAGAGAATGTGAATGCCATAGAACCATCTTTCAATATGTGAGAAAGAATATAAATAAATTAATAAACTGAGGAATAACTAACATTTCCTTTAAAACTTTAGGTAGAATCATAATATTGTACACTTTAAAACTGTTGCTGTTGCACTAAACAATAGTACAACTTAAAAACTGATATTTTGCAAAATCTAATTCTTTCCACATCACCTTTTTACTAGTGGGACTTTCAGGTGTACAATATTGCCGAATGCAGACATATGGCTCGCTTCATCGACTCTTTCCATCTTTTGAAATTTAAAAAAACCAAACAAAAACAAACAAAACATCCATTTTAGAGCAGCAAAGAAGAACTTTTAGGTATGTAACCTCACTCAGGGCTCACTGAGCTAACTGGGAAGTAGCTGTGTACCATTTTGTGGCTTATAAATTACACGGTATTGGATCAGTGCACAGACTAGCGTATTCGCTGACTGCGATACCACCACTTCCTGCATACCGGAGGCATTTTCCAATACTGGTAAATGAATGATTGGAGCAATAAAACAAGACGAAAATAATTTATTATACTTGTTAGTTTGATTGAAATGTAGATAACTGACTGGATTTTTCCGGTTAGCTTGTCTCTGGTCACAGATAATTAATTGGCTAAAAGAGCCTTTAAACCACCAGTGCTTGGAATGCTGAGTGCACTTGGAAGTGAAGAAAAAGGACGTATCATAAGCGTTAACTCCAGCCAGAGGCACCGCTTGCTCATGCAGGCTGAACTGTAAGTGTCCGTGTAAACCAGCCTTCAGGGGAAGCCTGGAGCAATGGTCACCTTAAGCCTGTGATGCCATCCTCGCCATTTAAGCAAAACACCAAAGCATTTCAAACTCAGCACTGACACACACACACACACACACACACATACTAGCATACAATGAAACTGGCAGCTCTGAGAGCTGTGAGAAGACTTTCACCACAGAAAAAAGCCAAGAGTCAGAGAAGAATAGAACAATGAAAACAACCCTAGCACGACTTATCTAGCTGCTGAAGCAGTGGGGTTCCTGGCAACAGGGAGCTGGGGAGACAGTGAGTAATGTCTGAAGACAGTCCAGGGGGATCTAGTGGAGGCTGGAAGAGAGCAAAGAGTATATCTGTGTGTATACGTGTGTGTGTGTGCATGTGTGTGCGTGTACTGCCCGAGATGTGTTTATATATTCCACTATGGTAAATAAATCTCGCTTCACTAGTTCTTCCTTGTGTGTGAGTCACTGCCTCCAGACTGATGAGAGGATGGTGTAGGTGGATGCGGGAGCCTTCTGCTGAAAGTCAGAGCTTCTGATTTTCTGATAGCTGATGGATGAACTTCATTCTGTCCTTTTAACAAATCTTAGAAGGCACAAGCAGCTTCCATTTTGAGACACGGCCATCCATTAAAACCCATGGCTAAGAAAATGGGAGACCTTTCACATCAGATTTGTAGATACTGTGCATAGAGCAGTCCAAGTCACATCTGAATTTCAGCAATCTTAGCCAAATACTATCTCGAATAACATTTTTTATTTTACCCAATTTACATGATTATTTGTCATATTAACTTTTTCTGTCAATATATGGTTTAGATACTAATTGTTAAACATAAATACTAAATGCTCATTTGTAAATTTAAGCGTTGAATCAAAATGCAAAAATAAGGGGCTTGGTTAGAGTAAATATTTAGCGTTAACTTTTTTACTTAACATTTAAATTCAGATTTAACATTTAGAACTAATATTTAATGTTTAGAAATACTGACATTATATGTAATTTAGCATTTTTCAGACAAGACAATGAGCTAAATATGAGAAGTTGTCAAATAGTTCACAAATATTTAAGCTTAATATGAGCTTTAGCATTCTAACACACTCAAAATGACAACCCCAACACACTGATGTTAACCATGTGTAATGTTCACAGTATTCACTATACTGGTTTAGAATATTAACATGGTAGCAATTGCAACTCACACAAGTAACTGGGATGCAGAAGATTGTTTGGCAACCTTGCATTATTTGCACAAAATCCATCTTTTAAATGTTAACTTATATGTAAACTTGACCCTTCTATTGGAGCGAGAAGAAACATCAGGGGATAGTCAAAGCTATTAGGAGTCATCCGCTGGGTACCATGAATACCTGTCCGAAATTTCATAGCAATCCATAAATTATGTGCAGAGAGATTTCAGTTGTGACCAAACTGATGTAGCGGCAGACCCACACGGCCACAGAGCCGAGCCACTAGCATGTCTGAAAGCACGTTTTAAACTGACACACAGAGAGCAGCATATCATTAAAATATCATTTTCCTCATGAATAAACTGAAGAGCAAAATTGCTTTGTGTAATTATACATGTTCATTAACAGCAATCTAAAAGGTGTTGATTGAGCTGTGGCTGATATCCCCTGTCTAAATGTGCAGAATACAGAGGCTGCAAATCAATACTAAGAAACATGTTTTCATGAATCCTGAATTTCAATTTGATAGGGACCCTGTGGATCTGCACATGCTATTCTGGCACAAGCAGCAATTGGCATACAGTATCACTGTGATCTAACTCCAGAAAGTGAAATGGAATCGATTTTTCCTCATTATGACCCTACATTAAGGCTGACGTGCAATGTTGCATCCATAAAGAATCATATTTTTCTAGATGTTATACCTCTTGAGGTTCTCTGTGTGGACTGTTGTGGTAAGACACTGTAACAAAGTTGTGGTCCTTCTCACCTTGCTGCAGTGATGGGCTACCTTTAACGAGCTGCCTGCCAGTCGTCCGTCAGAGCATTACAGCCAGCCAGCCCCCGGGCCTTGGCCTGCTGGCCCCTGAGCATACATCAGCCCAGCGACAGCATACATCACTAACACCAGCACTACCGCGATGTGACAGCTGAATCCATCTCCCACAAGTCCAACCTACAGCCTAAACAAATTAAAGCCCCACTGAAATTAATGCCAGCGCTCCAATACTAATGAGCATGCGGAGGAGTGCGGGGATGAAGAAAAGAATAATAAATACTCCAAAAAGACGTCAGCCATACTAGTTTCCACAGGTGACAAATGAGATTGAATGTAATGCGGCCGAATCAGTGTTGGTGTATCAGTGTGTCTGCTTAGCAGTTCTGCTTTTTATGCTTTACGCAAGATGGCAATACTAAAAATTATACTCATACTTAAATTAAATTGCCAGGAATTGAGTAATTAAGGTT
Source organism: Naso brachycentron (assembly GCA_029874485.1). Lineage (NCBI taxonomy): Eukaryota > Metazoa > Chordata > Actinopteri > Acanthuriformes > Acanthuridae > Naso > Naso brachycentron. Next base: position 22,789,155 of record JAQFJA010000022.1, read on the forward strand.
TTTAATATTATCATTATTATTATTATTATTATTATTATTATTATACAATCGTAAAAAAAAGATATACTGTTTAAGACATTATATGATAAAAATAAACTTTTCAGTGCATGATAGAAAACCTTAGCTCCTATCAGCAATTTGGTTGCTCTAAAGCGTGTTAAAAACCTACATGTTAAAAGCTACCCATGCAACAACATGGAGAAGTTTGTTTGCAGCATGTTGGAGCTTTTAGACGCTTTAAACGCCTGACAGTCACTGGACAGTTTAATTGTTTGAGTGACTTTAAAGTTACTGTCATAAACTGCAGCCCAGGGATTCTCGCAACAGAAAAAAAGACGACAGAAAGATTCAAAAGGAGAAAAGCTAAAAGTGTTAATGCAGCATTTGGAAGCACAGTAAAATACATCAGAAGAAACAACACCAGACTTGATTTTCTTTACAGAACAAAGAAAACATAAGGGGTGAGGACAACTGTCTCATAATGCTCCTAAACACTATAACCACACAAATACCAAATAAGGAATTAGGAAGAAACTAAATACAATTTGGGAAAAAAAAGTGTTTACTCTTTGAATTATCAGCATCATTAAAAAACATATGCTAATTTGTAGTAAACAGTCAGAGCTTCTCGCTCACTGCACTTTATTTGTTATAGAGCTATTGGGTTTTAATTGATGTGTTATAGTGGAGGTGGGTTTATGCTTAGCTTAGTGCACTTCTTCCATTTTTGCTTCTGCTTATGGTAAATGGTTTTAGGCCCTTAAAAGTCATCACCTCTCCTCAATACTGGATCTTTAACTGGCCATATAACCCAAATTAGTGTCTATAGTGTGAATGTCTCGGGACGATTACAGCACTAACAGTCCCAAATTTGTTTCAGCAGAAAAGCTCAGGCAGTTTGCACCAAGACTTATCTGACTGTATTTATGCTTTCTTTTACTGGGATCTATGTGTGGTAGATATGATTTTTTACTTCTTATTTCCCCTTTGAATCATGGAAATAAATATTAAAACCACAGTAATTACTTCAGCAAAATTGGATAATCACTAAACAAACAGATAATGTCCGAGAGCTCACTGCTTTCCTCACATAATATTCTTAAGTAATTTCTGGTACAGCCAGAAAATGTATAGTTGCTTAATCTGCAGCAAGACTTGCCCACACACACAACATGGGTTGGAGGAACAAGTCAGAATAGATGTTATGTCCTTGCACAAAAGTCATTCTTTACTGAGAACTCAATGCTATCATGACACATTTAATAGATATTGCATTAAAATAGCAAAGTTCACTTGTGTATTTTGATTTTAAAGGGGAATCTCCCCAAGTTTACACGTTCAGGTCAGTTAACTTATTTCAACAGTTAGTGTTCAGCTTGTGCAAAACACAGACTTTGGAGAGGCTTTGTAAAATCTGGGAAAATAACTCCAACGCTGTCACAATGATGTAATCAGATTTACCCAGTTTTGGGCTTGAAGCCATTTGTCCATTAAATATGCATGGAAATTTGAAGAGAGCTTTTAATGTGTTGCAAGAACAAAACCAAAATGGGAATGAGGTAAATTTACATCAACTGGTTTTGATTAAAATACAACTTGGGCTACACAAAGCATAGTTACTCCTCGCCTTCCCCTTCTTCTTTTGTGGTGGTAACAGCTGATGATGTGAGTTAAATGTTCACAAAGTCAGATTCTATTCTGTGAGTGTTTTCATCTTTCGTTACAAGCATC
>JAQFJA010000022.1:22853241-22866206 GCA_029874485.1 Naso brachycentron
CGTGGTCAGACCCACATCACAAAGTGAATTATGGGTCTGGTTTACTAATTGATAATTATATATATATATATATATATATATAGAGAGAGAGAGAGAGAGAGAGAGAGAGAGAGAGTAAAAAAAAATGCATTTTAATGAATCAAACTTTTTTCCTGAGATTTTTGGGGCTTTTTGTGTGTTTATTGATGGGACAGCTGAAGGATTAGACACCACATGGGGGAGAAAGAGAGCCCGCACCACCAATGGAGCTACCACCTGTACATACTGATTCCATAATGCAGCTTAAAATGTTTGTCTAGTCTAGAAAGCAATTTAAGGCCAATTGTACAATAAAATTACATTATCTACCTCTCAGTGCCTCATGTGTTCTGTCTGGATGGCTTTACATTGCATTTCTTTTCATAATACCTGAGTCAGTAAAGTTGTCAGCCTCAGCAAACTTACAAACAACCCCCAACAATATGTTACAGCTATTGTAGCTCATGTATTTTAAGAAAGATATCATATAACTTCATAATCTGCTATACTTTTGCCACACACACACTGTGGGCCTGCTTGTGTCCCTCAAAGTTGAGTCATTAATCATGACCGAGTGGGATTACTTAAAAACCAGCATGTGGTCGTATGAGTACTCAAACTGTGACAGGGTGGGCTGCTGCATGTTCTTTGTTGAAGAAAGCTCAATGTGAAATGACACTACAAACGAAACATTCATATAATCTTTCCTTTGCTTCCGAGTGCTCTTTCTGCCTTTTTTTATTCCTGGCACAGTCATCGTCTGAGTTTTGACACGGGCATTAATAGAATGCTGAGAGAGTCGCTGCTTAAGCCAGCCGTCATGTTACATGCTGCTTTTCTACAACGTTAGACCTTTAACATGTCTGGGAACGAGGCTGGACTGGGATAACAATTCAGAGCGGGAGTCTGACGTCAGTCTAGGCAATCTCCGCATTTGCTTCATTCATAACACTGAACATGTAGTCCTTTGTTGACATATTTTTTTATGTTGACTGTTTATGCCAGTAACATTTTTTTTAATTTTGGTAAAAAAAAAAAAAAAAAAAAAAGGTTTTAACAAGCCAAGTGTCTTCAGTCAATTGTGCTTCCATAATTAAAGCAATAAATATCCATAATCTTTGTGCACTTTTGCAGTGTTTGCTTTGCGCCAGGCATTTCCTCCAAGCTCTGATTGGACTTGTGTTTATCATTATGAAGGTTTGGTAGAACTGAGCACCAGGGGAAAGTTCCACTTGACAGAGGAAAATATATGGTTTTTATTTTCCAAACCCTGTTATACATTTGCATCCCCTGTTTTCCTACGTGGCATGATTACAATTTTTAAACCAAGGTAGATATGATGTGACCTGCTGAGGGCACTGCAAGTATGTTTCCTCTTCTTTAAACACCAACCATGTACTTTGCTCATGATAATATCTGTAATTTTACAGCATTTACCTCCACTTTACCCTTTTAATGTGCTACCTCTCTTGCTTTTCTCTCTCATTCTTTCAGATGTGCTGTCCGTTTGTTCTCCACACTGTTCGGCCATCCGTGCTTGATGCACTGACTGAATGCTGTGTCGATGTGTGTGCTGACAGGCAGACATCATACCATCTAAAAGCAGGTGGGATGGACTTCTGGTCTATAGTTCTGGGGGATTGTAGCTGGTATACGTTGTTTCTTTTTGATTTTCACATTCCATTTAGCATAAAACTGGCCTGACTCTAAAAAAGCCAATCAGCTCACCAGGCCATCAGAAAACCCCTCGGTGCTCCTGATGGAAAGTCCAGGATGTCTGGGAGAATTCAGAATCAATGTGTTCCCAGTTTGGTGAAGAGCAACATTAGTCATTGATTTGATGATTGGGAAAATACAGGCGAAGTCTTGTGTGAGAGAGACTTTTTTCATCGCTGATCTGTCTTGGTATTTGTCTTCTGTCTGCATATTTTGTTTAAAACTGTTTCTCTTCACTCTATGATATACAAATGTAACGCTGATACGCCTGGAGCTACCTTGAAAATCTACACCTGGACCTAAAGCACAGTAAGTCAGCAGTTCTTATATTTTGGTTGACTGAGACACTTGTCAGGTGACAAAAATGGGATTTAAAGACATAAAATGACAGTTACACAATAATTCTGTTTCTGTCTGAAGGCATACGAGTGTGTCGTGGCTCAAACAACTCATTTTACCACTGTGCTGCCTCTTCTCATCTCAAGGCTGTATTCAGGTTCTTCGGTAAGCACTTCCTGATCGTGTGTCCTTGCAACCTCTAAAGCCGTCCCTCTAGTGCCCTCCCAATAAGTCAAGCATGAAATGTAGGCAGGACAACAGAGGCCAGACTACAGCAAAGACAAACAGCGCTGTATCCATTAACTTGTCACGACGGGAGACAAATCACCTTTAATTATTTAAGAGATTAAGGAACATCTGCATTAACAATGGAAAGCCCGATCAAGCTCCACAAACATGAGAAATATAAAGACAGTGGGCAGTGTCCGCACAAGAGTAGGCTAAGACTTGATTTCTATGTTCTGATAGGCCATGTTGCATTTCCTTATGTGTGGGTTGTTTTAATTCCTTCGATTATCATGGCTGCAGATCTGACAGAGGTCTGACGTCTCTCCACTGATTGAAGATTGTGCCATTTACAACCAGAGTGAAGGTCACTCTTATGTGGAGGCGGGTTGCACATCATTGTTATTAAAAGTCACCTGTACATCGACTGCAACCTTCAGTGCAATGCCATGAGCAATGCGCATGCATTTATTTCATCTCTTCCATTAGTAACCATTTCTTTAACTGTTAGCAAGAAGAAGCTCTAGTATTTTTTTCTAATTCTGCAAGAGAACAACCAGGTCACTCACAACAATATAATTTAAAGTAAGAACAAGGAATTTAACAACTAACGACATAAATTGTCTCAAAGGGCAAAAAGCAAATTATAAAGGAGGGGCTTTTATAGACATTTGTAGAAAAGGCTGCGTTGTGACCCATAATTTCTTTTCATTGTTGATTAATGATTTTATCATTTTATTTGTCCAAAAAATGTCTGAAAACAGAGAAAGGTGGCACCTTTTCCATTTTTAATGCTTTAATTTCCCAAAGCCTAGGAAATAGGATTTAAATAGCTTGTTTTTGTTTGACCACCAGTCCAAACCCCAGAAATGTTCAGTTTAAAGCAAATTGCCACATTTCTGATGCCTAACCAGTGAATGTTGGGTGAGTGAATGAGGTTTTGCTTTCGAAAAAAGACTAAATCAAGATTTTTTGATTACCAAAATTGTTGATTTATTTTTTTGTCATTAGATTTTGCTGTAGCTCCATTCAACGCTGTACAGCTACAGCTGTTTGGAAATCTGAGGTCATTCATCTGCACTGATCAATATATCAAAAAAAATAAAAAATGATGTGTCTGAGAAAATGTAATTGAATTAGTTTGTATTGTTTCTATGTCAGATAGCCCCATGATTTCCTAAACAGTATTAAGTGACATCCAGCCAACATTTCTATCCTTTTCTCCTCCAGCCAGGTCAGATTTTTATCCAAATGTACCAGATGCTCCTAGCAGGGAAGTCAGTTTTTCCCTCAAGTTTTGAACAAATCAACAGTCTGTGAGCAACATGACCAACACGCAGGGCCAATCTAAACTATCTGGAATTGACAAACATCTTCATCTATGTTGAGCGAATGTAATCATCTCCGTGCAAAATGAACAGTGATCAAGATTATTAACACTAATCATGATTCACCAATAGCAGACAATCGCATCGCCTCTCCAGATGGCTGTCCATTTGCCTAAAAGGCTCTAATTGTGCAGCCATTACGACAAGACTGAGACTGAAATTAAGATGCATAAAATTCATTAAAACTGACTCTCTAAACAAGCACAAAAGCATCTTACATTTCCATACAGAGGGCCCACTGGTGCAGTCATGTGCTTTGTCCAGGCAGACAGGCAGAATCCTAAACAATGTGTGAGAGTCAGCACCAGTAACCAACCAGAGGAAGTGATGTATTGCACACTGACTTGGAACAATGCAGTCTGTTTTTACCTGAAGGCGAATGTTTCTACCCCATCAATTTGTTTCAGTAGACAGAGGCACCCTGTGACATCCTCAATAGAGTGTTTGTTAGCAGCTGTGTCTGGAGGCACCTGCTACCTTTGACCCACAGAGAAAAGGTGAGTACAATAAGATTTCTAATTATTTTATTGCAAATATTAAGTTGATTTGTTTGAACTGGGAGTTTGCAGCAGTTGGATCTTTGGAGCTCTTTTAAAACTGACTCTGGGATGTTGGGAAAAAAGATCCCAGAGCTGTTAAGTTGCTAAAATAGCTACCAGGGTGACCATTGTGGCTCTGAGGATGCTCACACACAGATCAGAAATATTTAACACCCTGCATCAGCCTCCATCTGCTCCTCAAACCAGATTCTCACTGTGAATGAGATTACAGCTGCACCCTGTTTGGAAGCAGATGGACAAAAATCCCTTTACAATACCACGCATTTAACTGCTATATGATTAATTGAGGCACAAGTTCAGAGTGTATTTTTAACTCACTGAGCCTTGAAACAAGTTGACCCACAGGCACCGAAGCTCCCTGCCTTTTCTCTGCATTCATTATGCCAGCCTACCAGGGAGTATTACGTCTTCTAGCTGCCAGCTGTGAGTTGATACTGTGAGGCTTAGGTAGCCTTAGAAACTCCACTTTAGGCGCTCTCCTGGTGTAGAGACAGAGGTCTGTCTGACATGTGAGACTCCTGAGGCAAGCATGTTGCTAAATGAATCGAGACAGGGAGGATGACATGACCCACTTCCATGAGGGCTACACAGCTTTTTTTTTTTTTTTTTTTAACACAAATCCCACAGGTTTTGCTCTGCTCTGTTCATGGAAAACACACAGCGGGCAGAGGCTTAAATATCCCCATCACCAGCAAGCTGAAAGGGCAGAGGAGGAGGCGGTGTAAAATCATTTGAATGGATCAGGTGAATCTATAAGCTTTACAACCTCCTCTCCGGCATCAGTTTTTGGTGAGACTCCATATTAGACTTGCAATGCACAATTGACCTTCTCCTGATGGCATGCTGGTCAATAATGGCACCGCGATGCAGCATTTTCCCTCTGAGTAAGACCATATGAGTCTATCCAAATCCCACGTGCGAGAAATCTCTCTGTTCAACCTTTTTTCCATCTTAATTCAGTTTGCTAAAGAGAGAAAAGTGATGTCCTGTCTATAATTATCGAGCGGGGCGCGCGGTTTCATTGTATCTAGTAGAAGCCACACACTGGAGCAAAGCACACAGCTGAAGATTCTCACCGTGAAGGCGCGTAAAATACAGGAACACCGCACAATTCTACCTTAAATGCGCACGCCGGGTGCACGCACTTGTTTGGCTCCTTTTCTCAGAAAAAATGCGCACGGATATAAAAAGATCTATTGATCTTTTTGAACGGCTGAAACAAGCATCCTTTAAATGCATGTAAACCAATTAACTAACGAGTCGTGCACAGATTACAGCTGTAGTTTTCTCGTGCGAAGCCGCAGCTGACAGGCTGCTCCTATTCTGCAAAACAAGCTCTCCAAAGACGCACGTTACATTTTGTTCTCTTCGTGAGGGCTTCCCCCTTTTAATCAGCTCACTTGGTCACTTTCAGGATGTAAGGATGCTCCGATCGTTATTGATTACTTTGTGCTACTCCCACGCGTAAAGGCTGGTCGTGTAAAAAATGTCTTGACAACGACAAAAGCCGGACACTTTTGCACTCACCTTTCACATGCAGCGGGACAGCGGCGCCCAAACACAGCGCGATGGAAAGGAGTAACGGTCCCATCCTCTCTCACGATGGACAGGTCTGACTTCCAAGGTGACTGAGACGTGGGAACAAAACACGGAGCAAAAGCCAAAAGTTCTCCCTCCTGCGCTCTCGCTGGGCTGTGGATTTGCCCTGGGAGCTGCTGGTGTATGTCCTCTCAGGTAAAGTCCTCCTCTGTGATAAAGTCGTCAGAGAGACAAACTCGCAGCCTGCTTTTCTTTTTTTTTGTCAGGAGCAAGTGAACTGAGCCTGCCGGGTCCCCCCTCCGCTGCTGCCTTCCCCGCTCCTACCGCAGTGGTGCGATGTAGTGGAGAGAGCGACGTGAGCGCTCAGTGCTCCCAGACATCTAGCCTGCCGTCAAGCCACTGAAGAGTTAGATAAATCTCCACTTCCGGTATAAACTTCCAAAATAAAGCCAGGTATTAAACTTACTAGAATTCAAAATATTTTGCATTTGAATCGCAAGAATAAGACACGATATATTTTAACGATGATATTTTGTTTCATTTTTCTGAAGAAATTCCTTGAAATGCTTAAACTACAGAATATATCTGTTTTATGCATGTCTCAGCACAGCTACATTTGTTTGCATAATACACGTTTCTTTGTCAGAGGAGCGGAAACAAAGTTTTATTCTGAAGATATAATCACCCAACATCCTGCCTAGGCGGTGCGCATTCACGCCTCATCAAAGAAAGACCGTGTGGCTCAGCGGGGGATGTGCGCTTCACGGTCGGCCACAGTAAACCAGCTGGGGCGCTGTCTCGCTGATGGAGATGGTCACCTCCTCCTCCACCTCCTCCTGCAGAGCACTTCTAAAACGCCTTCCAGGTTGGAACTTTGAATCGTGTATAATCAGCCTCTGTTTAACCTCTCTTTTAACTCCCCTGGTCTTCTTCTTAAGCCCATAGAAGTTGGATAGATGTAGTTCTACCTTTTTCTCTGGAAGGTCCTGATATTGAACCAGCATTCCCAACCAAAAGATCTGATTAGGCCTATGGCAGAATGAGATCATATATACAGGTTATTCACAGAGGGACGGGACACATCTTTAACAAATCTTTAAATACCATTCAGCTGACATTGCTGGGTTATATTAAATATGCTTTAATATTTGTTCCCGGAAATGACAGATGAAAATGTATTTGATGGACAATGAAACACAGCGTAACAACATACAATTAGGTCTATTGGCTAACTTTAAATTCAAGGATATCTGTGCCCGTACTGCAACATTAAAATTCCATTAATGATTCCATGGAAGCACCAATCTAGAGTATCTCATGGCCTAGCACTTTTCCTGTTGAAAAGTCCTGAGCTACTTAGAGAAATGAAACGTGATCAGGTTGAGCCTAAAGACCATCTTGGGATTTCATCCATCCATCCATCCATCTGCACTACTGGCAAGGCTCAGATGAAAATGGAATCTAAGCTGCGGGTGGTGTCTCACTGTGCAGTGACATTTTCAAAGTTAGATTATTTTCACAAGGGTGGCATCACATTGATTGTTCATGTGCCATGTGTGATATTTCAGCCACCGCTGATTGGATTTTGATGAAACTTGAGGTTACATGAATCTGACAATGGCACTTAAGCGATTTCACGTTTGCACTGATGAACCAACGATGATGACAATAATTAGAGACCAAATCAAGAGCTGTTTTTTCTTTGCATGCAAAATGTTAAGATGTTATTAGAGGAATGATCTCCTCTTGCAAGGACTGTAATTTTAAACTTGATGTCATCCTCAGGTGACATTTACTGTGGGTCGGTAATTGGTTGTTAGGGAGAATGCATCATTTTGAGGAGACATCATGCATGCTGTTTAATATTTGTGAGTTTTCTACAGCATAGAAGCGTGGCGTAAGGAGTCAGCACCGGTTCCCTATGCAAAACTACCAAACCAGGCCCTGTCCATCGCAGTCAGATGTTTAGCCTGACATAATGCCAGGATGAATGAAAGAAGAGAAAGCATGTAGATTTAAAATGACTAGCAACAGTGAAATGCACTCCACAGTTGATGCCTGAATTAAAAGATTACTAGGAAAACACGGCCATGATGGAAAAGAGTCATAACAGCGAGGTCAAGGTGACAGACTAGTCTGTTTGACAAGATCTAGTAATCGGTGACAGCGCACCTTCAAAACTGCGGTGAAGTTAGAGTAGGATCAACAGGTGACAGCACACATAAATAGTGTGTCGAGCCTTAAATAAATAAATAATTAATTCTACTTACATTATAGGTGCACTCTGTGGCCTTTTTGCTGTGCAAAGTCGTCTATTAAATATAAACATATAATCTCCAGTGGTGCTGGATGGCTTGCTGGTGCTAGCAGGTGTCGACTCTTCCTCAGTGCAACAACTCGGACTTGCCACGTCGTCTTTCTTTTTCAAGAAACTGACAGTTTTGGGAAGCTTTGCTCTTTCCCTCTCGGCTGCTTCTTTAAATTTTTCCTTTTGATTCCCGCTTTTATGTTTGTACTCCATGTCACATCCTTTTTCACTCGTTTGCTATCCTCACACTTTCTTTTGCTAGCTCTCCTGTATAATTTTGCTTAGCAGCAGTACTGCGCATTTCCTTAATTGCAAAAACCCAGAATTCCACGTGGACACACATTGTACGTTTTTGAACATCAAATCGCCCATTGATCCTTATTTAACGTAATTTAGAAATAGAACATAGACGAATGAGTCAAACTATATGCTTGAATTTATAAAACTTGTTTTGTGTTATTGTATCATTTATTTTGTGAATGACAGCAAATGTGACACCATGTAATGAGTCTTGCCCCATATAGTGCTTTATATACCTGCCATTTCACCTGTTGTGGTCAGGAAATTTGGGAGGTTTACTCACTACGATGGACATGTAAGGTAGTTCTCGCATTGGAGTTATTACATTTGAGTTTCGATTCATGTAGGCGGGTTCCTGGCGAGCACGGGTCCTAATGCGACTGCATTACCTGCATATGTGGTAGTTCCACCGCTGGCATGTACACAGATTTTAGTGACAATGTTTCACAACTAAAGAAAGAGCAGGGCAAGGCTCAGACTTTAAGCTGAAGCCATCATCCAACATTCCATAGCTATCAGTCTGACCTTGAGGTGTTTCCAGCTCGTCATCATGAATCATGAAAGATATCAAGTGTCCTATGATATAATGTAGATAGAGATCTATAACTGTATGCACTTGGTCTAGACCTATAAATCATCTGCAGTGCCCACGGTACAGTCGGCTATCATCTTAATGAGACGCCGCCCTCTACGCCTATGATCGCAGCATCTCCCCCTTTGTTCAGGTTTCCAGACTCAGTCTCCATAGCAGATCAGTCTTAGTGGGACATGTGATCTCTTTAAAATGCATTATCACTACGGAGGACTACAAAAAGAAGAAGAAAACAGTAACAATAGCTGGTGATAAGTCATGAATCCACTGAGAATATCCTTTGCTAATCCCACATATCAAGAAGTGGTGTTGTTTTACTGGTTTTACCTTTTGTTTGGTGTTGGATTGAAAATTCACTCTTTAGTTCAGATAAACATAATACGTTTGTTTCTAATGTGCATTAACAATAAAAACAGGCACAAGTTTACTCATTAAGCTTCAGTTTCATCTTTGCCTGAGCGAGAAAAACAATCACACAACAGAGACATGAAAAGAAAGGATCAGTCACCAGGACGAATGCTTGCAAGTAACTGTGGAAGCGAGAATCAGACAAAAGATCCACACCACCTCCCATAAATTTCTAATTGATCGACTTTTGGATCAAACACAGAGATGTTTCTGATTTACTGATTTTGGTGTTTCTTGTTGTTTTTGCGCTGAGCATTAAAGGGTTGTTGTTGTTGTTTTTGTGGGGTTGTATGAGGCACATATGCCGAGTCAGTAGTGTCTTAACTGCAGCAGATAATTATCAGCTCACCGTCTGTCTGGAGAAGCAGCACAATGACCTGGCAGAAAAACAGATTATGGTGGTGCTGTACACGGTACCAACAGCAACACGTCTTTTATCCACCAACTTTGCGACAATTCCTGATGAAGAGCTGAGTTAGACTGAAATGTTGCTTCATTAAAAATTATAACAATGTGCAGATCATTTGTCTGATTCTTGCCTCTAGTTTGCTTTTTGAACCAACACCTTTAGACCTTTTCTGGATGTGCATACCTCACACTCTGCCTGTTGCTGGTAATTCTTTGCACAACCTCAGGCCCTTTGAAAAGGTAAAGCAGCTTTGTTGTCATTATACAATTAACTGTACAATGAAATTGTGAAGTTAGAGTGAGGGGTTAGTCCTGAACCACTGCGACTGAGTGCACCGCCACACTGGGCCAACATAACCAACTTGCCAACCTCTGACCTCCTCCCAGTCTCTGCTGCCAGCCTACATACTAAATCCACCATACTGGAGAATATCAACCTCACCACAGCCTGGCCAGTCCTTCAACTGAACTCCTCCCGTCTCCTTTGCCCTTGTTTTTCCCTTGGCTCGTTGAGAGGTTGCAGCTCAGACCGGTGAATCTTCTCCAGCTCACATCCATCCTCATTTAGGCCACAGGGACCCATTTAGGAAGAGCAACGGGCCGGAAAACACAGTGACCTTCTCATATTTGACTCATTTACTGCTGTTTTTATTTCAGCTACTAAAAATCAGGCACTGTGTTTTTATTTCTAGCAAAAGTTACAGAGTTGGAGAGGAGTGGTACTCATTTCTCCTGCGGCAATAATCCCAGCCTTGAGGGGCACAGAGATTTTATCCCTTCATCCAAATGGACAGGAGGGGCAGAAGCACCTTAAGGATGCAGACTTAATCTCAAATTGAAACTTCATGGGTGAAGTATCTATGAATTCAGACTGAGAATGTACTATTGGCATGAGACTTTATTATCTACCGTGCCCTCAGCATTTTCATAACCACAGTTTTAATGAGGTTAACCTCTTTAAAACTGTGGATAAGGGGATAACCACTTTTTTCTTCCTTGCCTGTCTGTGTTGCTCCCTCTCCTTTCCCATTCCATCTGTCTCTCGCAGGGGAGAGAAGAGGTTTTTCATATCCACTCGCTCCCTCTCTCATCTCCCATGTCTCCAGGTTCTCATGCTCTCTTTCTCAATCAGACTGCTTGAGTCGTGTTCAAGGCCTCCCTCTTTCTCTGTGCACTCGCCACAAAGGCAGGCTAACAAAAGCCTAAGGCAGAGAAGGAGTGAACGAGAGACAATAAAGGGAAAGGGGTAGTGGTGGTGGTAAGAAGAGTGGTGGTGGTTGTGGAGAGAGAGTGTAGGGAAGGATGGAAACAGTGAGATAGTAAAGGAGATGGGTGAAGAAAGTGGGAGAGACAGAGAGAGCGAGGGGCAGAATGGGACAGTAAGAAAGGCAAGCAACACTAAATTAGATGCACTTGCAGAAGAGACAGTGAATTAATTCCAAAGAGAATATTGCAGTGTATCTTCTTTTCCCTTCCTCTCAGCATTGGGACACGGAGCAGAGTTATGTGTTCCCCCCAACAGGCTTCTCTATTTCTCTCTCCTCCCTTCTGTCGGTCCCAGGCCGTTGATACCACTGGCATCAGCTCCTGCTTTTCCCGTCTTTGTCATTTGCTTATTATTATACTTTTTGTGCAGCAAACACACTGCTGAGCGCTAACGTTACAAATGCACCAAAAATGAGATTTTGATTGAGGCTATGATTGTGACATTCAAAATAATGCTACTTGGAGCATTTGGACATTTTGTCATGGCAAATCCGAGAAATTGCACAACTGCCGTAACAGCAGCGGGTATTTCATGTCTAAATGATAACAAAGTAAAATAAAACAGCTGCTAAGGTGTTGCATTCACATCTAAAGTGTTTCTCTTTGTTGCATGTTTACAATGTCATCCCGTGCTAATCTTTTTAGTTTTCTAGAGTGAATGAACCATGATGCATCGCCTGACAGGAAACATTTTCTGTTACTTGCATGCACCCACTGTGTGACCATAATAACAATGATGTGCAACTGTGCCCCCCTTCCCATCTGTTTCCACGATGAAAATGTCCAAGGCAGCAATCTGCTGCTTGCCTGAAACACTGGCCTGAACCGACACATGCAGAGACCTGCATTTTATTTAAACTGCAGTTAGAAATTTATAATATTTGCTGGCTGGGTTTGCTGAATAGTCAGCTATGCTCCGCTGATGTTCCACTCCACAGCTTTTTTGTCAGTTTGTGCTGAATGCATAATAAAGTGATATGAATCAGGTTCTACTGAATGACTGACACAAGCTTTGACTCTATTCTAAACTTTGCTTCTCATAGTTTATTGCCATTGTTCAATTAGCCAGGAATTTATCTTTCGAGTCTTGCTCAGACGTCTCAGTTGAGGTTTTATATCTGACAGATATGATTTAATGAGTAGCCCTGCATATGCAAAAATAACTGCATATTTTCAAATCAGACAGACATCACTGTAATAGCTGCAAATAGCAATAATTGAAACACTTAGGATGTAAAAATAAATGCTTCAGACAATCAAATATTTGTTGTCTAGCTCTGCAAGCCTTCTTTTAGTTTAAATCCACAGATTCCTTAAATCCAGAAGACTCAGCAGGGTGTTATTTCAACAAATTGAAATTTCGTGTTGGGCTTTTTACAGCTTTTAATTGCAGACTGCTTTGTTTAGTCAGATTTTTCTGGATTCCATTTTGACTCAAGTTTGTTTAAAGGTATCTCCCCGTCTCCAGACACGCACAGATTTTGTTCCTGTTATATCAGGGATCGACTTTTACCTGCAAGTTAACAGTTTTTCTTCTCAGATTGAGCAAATATTTTCTTCCTTGGCTGAGACTTGGGACTGAAGAACAATTTACAGAGACGGCACTAAACCCTTTTACTGGGGACTTTACTTCAAAGCCTGCGATAAGCACACACTGTTATCATGGCTCACACAACTGTTTACTTTGATACATATATACAAAACAGGTCTTAGTTAAAAGATGAATGCACCGTTATGCTAAAAAGTGCTTCTTTAAGTCTGGTGGTCTCTGCAGCTCATTTTTCCACACTACAATGCCACGTAACAGCAAAGGCAAAATGTCTTGAAAGGACTATTTTTCTTGTGAAACGATCAATATGCTGTTCACCTGCATGAGACAGCAGGATTTATAATGTAGC
>JAQFJA010000022.1:23036689-23055129 GCA_029874485.1 Naso brachycentron
CATTTTTTTTTATTTTGGCAGTTTCAGGCCTCCATACACAGAGCACTCCTGTGGAGTTCTAGGTGTTTGCACATATTTGTTGGTGTTTGAACTCTCAGTCTTGGCGCTCGGGTGATTATGTGAGTTTGAACTTATCTCCCTGTTATAAAATAACCAGGTCGCTACATTGCACTGTGAATGCTCCAATCACTTTAAAGATTTGTTTCAACCAGATCAGAGTCCTTCCTCTAGTGCTTTCAGCTGCATCCTCCACAGAGCTAGCAGTTCACTGAGATCTCGAACACTAAGATTTCCACTTTATGCACCTTCATTAAATCCTAACTAGCGCTATAACTCTCTTCCCTTTGATTCAAACGCTCTTCTCTGCACTTTTTGCCATATGGTACATGTGGGATATAGCCTGCAGTGATGTGCAGGCAGTGTCTCAGCATTATGGGCCCTTAACTTTTTCATCTGCTGCAACAGAGAGGTGAGCATGATGGACTAGTTACTGGTGCTGCCTGTCACTGTAGTGTGCACTGCACTGTGATCTACATCGTTCTGGGCTTTAAGTACTACTTCATGCCCTGAGCAATTATGAGCTGCAGTGCGAGACTGCCAGAGAGAAACCTGAAGATGTATTAGTGGGAACAGTACCGTTTCTGATGGTGAATTATTTATCTGTTACATTACTGTAGAAACGATTTAGATCTCTCTCTGCCTTGCTTGATTCACTTTCACCTGTAATTTTCACCAGCCAGCTCATCATGTGTGCTTTTAGCAGAGCTCTTTTGAGGCCATGAGTGGAGTCCAATATTTTCTCTTTTGTTCAGATGATTAGATAGATGCCTGATGAATGCATGCAGTCTGATTGAATCAGTTCATCCATTTCAAGCAGACAGCCCCTCACCTGTTTGCTCCAAATGCATCCTCTATAATCATCACCCCTGCCATGCACACCCATTCAATATGTGGGGAATCCCTATCAGTTCTGCACTGAATCGGCCTCTAATGGTCCACAGATGACTGGGCAGGAGGCAGTGTGCCATTAGCTCACATGCAGCGGGATCGTGTTTAACTGCATGTTCCCTCAGAATCCAACAGGAGCAGACCCAGTTGATTCAGTGGCACCTCGCTACACGGGCCCATTAATAACTGCCACAAAGACTCCAATGACTTACGAGGTTGTAAAAAAGCATCATCCTCCAGGAACGGTGTGCTGTACAACACAATCAATTACAGGAGAGCACAAATACACGCCACTTTATTATTACAAATAATAAATGAACATTAGGCAGCTGGTAATGCAACCAATTTGTCTTTTTTGAGGGTCGCTAATGACGCACAACACTCAGCGTGAACTCGCCAGAAATAACTTTGGATTATTCTGGCACTTTCTATTAAAAATTGAAATGCAATCAGTGTTGTAATCTGCGCCTGCTACTCTCGCTGAAGTCAATGGTGCTGAAACAACAGCTAGCCAGTTCAATTTAATATCAATCAATCATAAGAGATTGTGCTTGCTGGATGAAACTGCTGAGACAGAGAGACGCAGACAGGTCCCGCTGGTGGTGTATGCCGAGCCGCTATATATTCTACACAGAGCCAAATGTGAGCTGATTGAGCTGCTGACTGAATGTCCTCCATAACCTGCCTTTGCATTGTGATTTTTAGAACAAGCATGAGCACAAGTTTGAACCCTATTTGACCTTCTATATATGCTATGTATACATTTGCTTGTTCTTTAAACTGTCTTTGTCTGTGAGCTCCATTCATTGCCGATGCTTATTGAATATCCTCCCATCAGGTCTCAGGGTCATGGACGCTGGGCCGGGCCGTCTGAGTCGTCAGTGGTGCGGAATACCAGAGAAGCCTTGTCTGAGTCACATGCACACAAACACACACACACACTCAGCTCTAATGAAAGAGATGAATTATTGCTCTGGGTGTCCAGAGTTTCACAGCAAGTGATGGTAGCAGGAGCCACAATAAAGCTGTACCTCATGTCCACACAGAGACGGGAAGGCGGGTGACTTTTTGCTTTGTGCTCTGCATGCACTGTGTAGTGTGGCAAGTGTGTTTGTGTGTCTGACAAAAGGGGAAGCACGTAGAAGGCGGCGGCAGTGGCGGGCCAGAGGAAGGGGAGGGAAGAGAGAAACTGTACACACAAACACACAAACACACACACACATTGCAGCCCTTCTTCCCTATACGAATCAGTGGCTCAGTAAAGCCCAGACATCGTAAACAGGATTTATGTCATTTAATTAAGCTTTTGTACAATTACCTTTATTTACAGCTGCACGAAGCAGGCAAAGGGGAACTCACGGCCGTGTGAGCCAAGCAGAGACGTCGTAATTTTTGTCCTTGACTTCTCACTGTTCCCATGATATGAGAACAGCCCGCCTCAATATGCATGCTACATGTGTTGCTTGGTGAAGCTGCATGTTGGCATTTATCATAAATCAGCTTCTCCTGTTATAATAAATATATTTAATTCATAACTAAATATCTGGATATCCCAAAGGGTTTCCATATAGAAATGGATGGCCACTATGTTTGTTGTTTTCTTTAAATGCATATTGCTTGTAAAAGCTGTGATAAATATGTAAATGTAAAGTTCAAAATACATTTCTCAGGATAAATGTTTTCTGACATTGTGCATTTGCTTCTGTTCTCACCTCCTGATAATGTACAGCATTCATTTCCATCAATCTGCCACTAATTTGGGAGCAAATGTGTAGCTGGCATGTCTCATAATGGTGATAAATTCCTTCTTCTTTCATACAGCAGTTTAATAGGGGCACTCAGCTTTGATGTTACAGTGCCATCTACTGGCAGGTTTTGGCTGGTCACAGATGCAGAAAAATATATCAAAACATGTGATACTGTGTGTGCCATGCCTGTTTGCTTCGACAACAACAGAAGCTCTTTCTGAAAACTGTTCCTGTCTCTGTGTCAAACCGTCAGAACGCATGGCAGTGTGTCTGCTGGCTCCCTGCCTCGTGTCAGACTCACACACAAGCGCTGTCACTGCTGCCATTGTTGTCAAACCAGGACGTGAGTCCCGTCAAGATGGGCATTGTGAAGCAGGAGTCACACAACATCAGCACTGTGGCAATTTCATCTGCACAATGCATCACATTACGCTTAATGTAAAAGTTATAACAACATTTTTATGTGCCTTGTTTTTCGTGAGCTACAATTTTGTCTTCAGTCAGATTTTGCAGATAAACGGTATAGTTTTATTCACATAAAACACCCTTTGTTTAAGGCTTGCAAGATCTTGCCAGCAGAGGGAGCTTTACCCACACATTTCCTCTTGACTGCAAGTCACAATATGTTTCTGCCAGCTGTCCTGAAATTGATACCTTAAATAAACTTAAAATCAGCAACGCTAAACATTTAACTGAAACCAATTTGCCTCCTTGTTTTCAAAAAGGGCCTCCGTCCCATTTAAAGGCATCTTGTAAAGATGTTTAAAGTTGTGTATCTATTTATATCTACATTACTTTAACATCTACTTGCAACATCTAGTTAATGGTGTTGTTGAACAGCAGATTCAGTTTCTTTCTCTCCTCACAACAGACCATGTCCTCCTAGAATAGCCTGCTGTTTGCTTCTTCTTTTTTTTTCTTTTTGTTTGTGCATCGTGCCCTTTCATCAGCCCCTCTGAAAGGACGGGACATGAAATTAAGCTTAGAAATGCAACAGGCCCTGGAGGCACCACGACTGAATGCAGAGCTTTACTTTTCATTATGGTCCTCATAAAGAGGCTTTTGGATGCTGCTGGCCTGCGGAGGTCTGCGGAGGAAAGAGGGGGAAAAAAAGAAAAAAGAAAAAGAAAGAAAAATGAAGAGGCAGATGGAATAAAGAACAGAGCGAGACTAGCGAGTCTGGATTTGCCAGTCACAAGACAAACAGAGCACAGAGATAAAGGACTGACTTTTACATCATGAATTCAAAATTCTATCCGTCTATGTACACAAGTGCAGAGCAGAAGGCCACGGCCTCTCAGGGCTCCTCCATGTGGCCTTTTAGGACAGATGGGCTTCTGTCACTTTTATTCAGTGTCATTGCAGCATACACACTTATTAAAACTTTATATACTTTAAAACCAGTTTCAAAAATTCACGAATTTTCCATTAGATGCAATAATTCAAACAATCCCTGTGTAAAAAAACGCATCCTGGACTTACACTGTAATGCAATGTGCAGTTTGTTTCTATTCAAACAGCTCTGATTGAATCCATGAGCTGTGATTTTCTAGGAAATTGAGACAGGATAAACAGGGAAATTACAGCTCCATTCACTGTGCTGCTGCAGTCAGCGTCTTGGGACGTTTTTAGAGTGTTTTGTAAGTAAAGGAAAGGACGGATAAAAACAGTTCCTGTCTAGCCAGTAATGATAAAACCATATCTGCTGATCCGGAAGCTTACCTTCATATCCTTTGAAGACAAAAAGCCAGAAGCAGCATCAAAAACTCGCTTATTCTATCATGCACAAAACACACTACTCAAGTCAAGCTCTTTGCGTTATCTTGACCCCTTGTTTTTGGTCTTTAAATTATAATATGTGACGAAGAACAACTGTATTTTCAGTGTATTAAATATGCAGCATTACATGAGTTAAATTGAAGGAGCTGCGACGAACTCTATGCTTTGATTCAATTTGCTGAGGAGGCAAAGAATCTCTACAGCTGGAGTTCAGAGGCTGTGTGTGTGTGTGTGTGTGTGTGTGTGTCTTTGTGAGGGGTAGAAGGCATTTAGCTAGTAAAAGCACAGAATAAAGTACTCTTTAATTAATCGCAGAGCAAGATTCGCCCTCAAGCAAAAAAAAAACTGAGCCAGCTCTTGTTTTAGAGAGACTCTGACAAGTTTGCCCCTGGTGAAAAATACAAGCTTCTTGCTTTAGGCCTTTTCCGCTCAAAATGAGATTTGTCTAAACAAAAGCATCAGGATTGTTACAGGGAGTGCAGGTTCAGCTGGCTGCATCAGCTTATAAAAACATTTAGATGTTGTTTTCTCATTCTCATTTGAGACTCTTAGCACCTTTTGTTTCCCATGTTGCATTCTGGGAGCCCGGAGGTATACATTTATGTGTCCGATCTTGGATTAAACTAAGTAATTTTCTATTATTTGGGTCAGAATAGCAGTTGAGAAGATGAAGAGCACAGCAGAAGAAGGCACTTTGTATTAAATAAAGATGATATTTCTGGCCGGTTTCTGCAGGAACACATGGATTAAGCACCAAAGATGAATTTTCTTCCTCATCTAATGGCTTGTCCTAGATTTCCCCACCTGCCGTGCCCTTATTTTTTACCGTGGTGTCTAATCCACCATCGCTCTTCCACTTAACACAAAACAAAGCCGTCTGCAGCGTTACTCTAAGCAGCCCATGGGAGCTGCTCTGTCGAGAGCCAACTTCATCTCATTGTAAGTAACACACTTTTTATGACATCCATTCCAAGGAGGGGATTATGCCAAACAAATAGCAGACACTTACCTCTTGCCTTTGAGCATACTGCTGATTTATAGTGCAATCTGTTCCATATCTAAATTTGTTTTGCATTATTCATGCCTGAATGTTCTTCTTCAGTGGGATAATTTGCTTGTTATCGAGCAGCTGAACGATGTAAAGAGTTTAACAAAGACGCAGACAGTTTGTTTTTGATGTGGGCCACCACAGCTGGTGTGATCAAACAAAATGTTGCAGCCAGATTGGAAAGTCAATGTGTGAGTATTTTAACGGCTTCTGTCATAATGTCACGACCAGCTGTGTAAACAGCATTTCTTGGCGTGCGGAGGTCTCTTGATCATACAGTACCTTCCTTCTATTTCCTGCCACTGCAGCTTTGGCAAATATAAGGAGGTAGTGTCAGAAATTAGGCACAATTTAAGGAATTGTTTGAATCATCAAATTACAAAATAATGTACCTCCTGTGTTTTGTTGACATTGGCATTACCTCATCATTTGGGATCCCACAGACTCTACAGTTGTACGTGTAAAAATGACAATAATCACTGCAAAATTAAATATTTTGTCTCCTTTAATATTTTTGCTTTTCATCTGACTTAATTAAAACCCAAAAGGTAAAAAAGTATTGAAGTGATGATCCTTTCCTTTGTCACAAACTAGGCTTGCATATTGATGTAGGTCACTAAATGTGGAAATGAAAGGGGAATTAAAAAGAAAGTATTTGAATCAGAAATAGAGCTCATGAAAATCCATTCAATGATGTTTGACAGCTTTGGGACCTAAAACAGAAGAAATTCTTCAGTAGCAGGCTTCTGAAACATACCATCAGTTTAAAAAAATCATGTTGCTTTCAAGGCATCAAGGTCATTCGGCAAGTTATGTAAGTTTTTTGAGCTGTTACAGTCCAAAAAAAAAAAAAAAAAAAACGGCCTTGGGTCCTGAAAATACCCAAACAGAACAAGTGAGTTTATTGATTTCAGTTTAGTATCTTTATGCCCTTTAGCATCCATTTATCAATCAGTTATTTGCACCCAGTTTTGAGTGGATAGATTATTAGTCCATTATGCTCCAAACTGATCACCAAAAAATGATGTCTGCCAAGCAGGAGACCAGTTTTGAGACCACATCAAGGCTGACTGCTTCAGTAACTTTAGCAGACAAGACTTTTTACAGCAGCTAAAACCTTGCGTTTTTGACTATGCCAGAATGTTTCCCACAGTGTTTCTGGCCACCAAAGCTGGTGCCTTCAGGTAGACATCGTGAGATTTTCCAACCAGTTTTGTGGTGTTTTTTGAAGAGAAAATGGGTAATTTCCAACTATCTTTCTAGCATCAAAACCAGGTAATTAAAATCAAACCATAATCTTTTCCTAATTTTAACCAAGTTTTTTTTTTTACTTAAACCTAATAGATCACAATCACAAAAATGTAAATTTTCAATGTTAAAAACCTGAAGAAATGTAAAGTTTCAACAAAATTAAGTAGGCTACATGCCATAATAATATGATACTATTGTTAAAACAGTCCACACATGCTCACACACACATTCAATCCAATATATTGACGTGACCCAGCGGGGGTGGGGTGGTGGGGGGTGGGGGTTACACAGGTGATTGTAAAACATGAACAGCTTCAGCAGCTTCTGTTGTTTTCCTGAACACAACACTGATCAATAAAGACACATTGTGTTCAGGTTGTTACCCCGAGAGATTTCCTGCGTTGGCGTGATCAACGTCGGTGGCATTTAGATCTCTGCCTCACTGTCCTTCTGTATATCTGACACATGCAAATATATTTACTGTACATATATGTGCACACATGAGCACGGCACTTAATTTTGATTTGTGCTCATTCTTTCTCTGGAAAGACATTCCTGTAAGGAAGCTACCATTGCATGTTGTCTGCATGAGCGAGATGGTAAAAATAACTTCACTCTATGAATATGACCAAAGCCCACTGCGCGCGCGCACACACACGCGCGCACACACACACACACACACACACAAGCATCTCTCCAAATGTGTCTTTTAAGTATGAAACATTCAGTCCCTGCAGATATGAAAAGTGGCTGTAAAAGGTTTGTAGTTTGTTCCATCGCAGAGGGAAAAGAAGGCTGCCAGCTTACATTCAAGGTGGATTCAGTTTATTTTTATTCCACAGTTGACTCAGATTCTATATGTGCATCACAGCATCAAGCCTTCTATACATTTCTTGCTTGTTTGCTCAATTTATAGTGAGTCATAAACATGCCTGATGCTCTAACAACTAATAATACTGCAGGGTGACTGATGATGCTGCAAAGAAAAGAAGACAAATTACAAAGACGGTGTGTTTATCTCCTGGAGCTTTACTATCCTAACCGGGCTCAGTCCCTTGTCCTGATCTATTCTTCATTGATGTACGCAGACCAAATATCCTAAAGGCAGATATTTGAGTAGGACAAAGGGATTATTGTTGTGTTTGAGGCATTGCTCAGTTTTGCTAACAAGCATTTTAAAGACTCTGTCTCTAAAGAAGGCCTTGTGAGAATGAAGTGAGGGTCTTACATCCTCATGGCTGCCCTAATTTCTCATGTTGTCTCACAACAATATTGATCTTAGCATTCTGCCCTGGGATTTAAGGAAGGATTCTACAGAAGATCCCTGATGGGATGTTGCAACGAAACCACCTCCGCTGTCATAATTCCAATAAATCACCCAGAGGTGGTCAATGCTAAAGATTGTAGCAGCTGTGCTTGTTGGATAAATGAACCTTGGCTTGTTTTTATGGGAGGATGTAGTGTCTGTGATCATGTAGCCTTCTGACATAAAACATGGGTTGTGTGAACAAAAAAAAAGTTGTAGAACCGAAATCTGTGCATGAAGCTAAAAAAACAAACACTTCTTTATATTTTTTCTTGTTGAAATATTCATTCATGTACATTCTGTGCAAAATATACCTAAATAAATATAAAGGGGTGAAATGTGGCATATCAACACAATATGTGCTCACGCATGCCAGCATCTCCACTGTAACCACACTTTCTGTTCCCCGCATGTGCAGAGAAAATGTTATGAGCATGACATATGTGTTAGAGAGGCAGAGAAACACAGACTGTTGTCCTGTCCTCTCCGTGGGAGCACATGGTGCGCTGCTGTGACAGTCGGCATTGAACATGTCTTTGGGGATGCTCCATTATTTACACTGTGCCTTCCTGTGGCCCAGATGAGACATGACAGGAGCCACAGGAAGCTCATGAATTAAACAGAGGGGCCTAAAAGCACAAGGGGAGGGTAGAGGGTGACAGGGAGGCCTGGGGAGACAGCAGAGCACCGGAGCTGCAGACTGCAATGCACATGTCGCCGCAGCCTGCGGGGCTGGAAGGAGGTGAGGCGGGGAGGAAGGAAGGGACACGCCGGGACAGAGAGAGAGAGAGGGAGCGGACAGAGCACAGGGGAAAGATTTAGTTGAAGAAGAAGCAGAAAGAAGAGATGGATGCAAAAGGAGAAAACTGCAAACAAGAAAAACTGAAATTCAGTTACAAGACATAGAGGAGAGAAATGGCAGACAAGCACAACAGTCTTAATATAGCCAAAGAGACATTAATACCTCTCTGATGCATACAAAACACTGCATGAGCAGCGGTGAGTTGCTACTGGTGTTAGCCTGCGTGTCCGGATGGATGGGCTGTGACTCTTCACCTGATACAGCAAACCAACACACAGCAGCTGTGGGCAATAAAAGACTCCGGCAATACCCTTGCTGTTTTAATGAAGTGATAAAATTTGACTAATGGGTAATGAGGGAACAGACACGGATGTTGAATTTTGATGGATGATGAATTACCTGCATATACATAGTGGGTTGTAATACTTCATTGCATGCAGGGTGTTCAAAATCAAAGTAAAACTGTAATTTGTCTCTGGATTAACCAGTAATGTGGGTTAGTACAAGCCTGACTGTGCAAAGTCTCAGATACAACCGTTATCTGCTGAATAAGACCCTGCTTTCTCTGTCTCATACACACACAAATGCACACACACACACACACACTCTTTTGTGTTTTATGAGTCTGATATTTGTAAGTAACTTTTTACAGGAAGTGCCTCTAATGACAACCCCTTTTATTGGCCCTCGGGGAGCTGCTGTCCATCTCTCATGGCAACCCCAGACGGGAAAAGAAACCGCCCAGACCATCGGTGCCAGGGTGATATCATCTGATCATCAACCTCAAACACGGGCGCTGCGCCACACAGTGCATTTTCATATAGAGGAAGGTCTTCATCCTTCACTATCCCCCTTCTTTAATTCAAGGCCCGTTATCTGCAAATATTAATCCTGCAGAACAAGTGAAATTGGCTTGTCATATAAAGTGAAGTTGTGAGCGTTATATATCTGAATGGGTGCCAAGTAAATTAGGCTTATTAACTTGAATCTGCAAAATCCTTTTTTTAAACCTCAAGCAGAATGTAGCTTCTCTTATTGATGCAGTCCATTAGTTGTAATAGTAGTCTGTCTGTGGCGTATCAGTTGTCGTTCTACTTGTGCTTGAGTGCTCTTAATTCCCACCAGAGCCCATCTGGACGAGCATCTTTTCAAACAATGTGACAAAGCACTGTTGTGCAAAATTTAGAAACAGGCATTACATGAGCTCGACATTTACAGAGACATAACATTTGTTCCTGAATTTACATCTTTAGCCTCAGACATGATCATTAGCGATTTTTAGTGTTTATAGCTAAAGTATTTATAAAACAACTTCAATGACACACACAGAGACAGCAAGAACAATAATTAAATAATCAATGTTTGATGGTTACAGTTGGAATAGATTTGATTATATTGCTCAAGCTCTCTGAAATGAATTCACATGTGACTATGTGTGTGAGAGGCAGACAGGAAAACAGATGTTCATTTCTTTGTTGCAGCTTCGTTCATACGTCTAGAATGTTGACATTCATTTTAGCAAGAAGAAAAACCCTGTGACCACATGTCGCGCCTGATATTTAACACCATATTATGGTGCAACAGAGCTGAGAAGAAACCGTGAGACTGACATTTAGAAGTTACTGATGCTAAGTCAGTTTATTTGAGATCAGTTTTGAGGGCCGAGCAATAGTGTAAATGTAAATATTCCGAATAATAATGCATCACCTTATTGTCCAGATCATTTTCTTGTGGTCAAATATTCAAAGAGGGTGTTTGCAAATTCTCTTTTTAGTTTCTTTTTATCGAAGTATCACTCTTTATCTCGCAAATGTAAATGTGCATGCAGAGAGCTGCCCATTTTCTATCACCATCCCTCTCTAAAAGTGTGACTGAGGGGGCCATGTGCTCTCCATCCCCCCACCTCCAGCTCACCACCACTCGGTCCATATGTGCTTTCTAGTGGCAGCTGCAAACCCCCTCCTGCTTGCCCTCTGAAAAAAGAAAGTGAAAAACAGGCCCCTACACCACAGCAAAAGACAGAGAGCTTTTCTGGTCAGGTGGCGTCTGGCTGCCACTGCGAGTGTCAGGAAGAAATAAAAAGAAAATGCTTCTCGTGTCTATTATTCAACAGCTCACCAGCCATTTGTAAAGACTCCTCTGTCTGCAGTGTTCATCTGTACGGGAGAAGTTCATTTCACACTGTTTTGTAATCAAGTTGATGCATTAATTGCGTGCATGTGCGCACCCAGCACCACACACAGACCTGCAGTTTTACACTAATAAAGCACCACAGTGGCCTCCCCATCTGCCTCCTCCAACTCCTTTTGGGGACTGCAGGAGGTGTAGAGCGGCAGACTGAGCCTTAGTCTGCTCAGCACATTAATAACTCAGTGACATGCGGAGGCTGGCCGGCACATATTGAGACAACGCCAGCGGAAATCTCATTCTGCACCAATCACAGTATTACAAGACAAGTGTGCAGACAGTGAAAAAAAGAGGCAAGTGCGCAGCACATACAGGTGCAAATATGGAGCTTACCTCACAGTTCTGGTCAACATACACCACAAATCTCTATGAAATCTCACCTCATACGTACACACACGCAGCAGATCTGTTCACGACAGAAGGAGCTGCTGTCTCCTTCGCATGACACCTGTCTTGTTCAAAGGAGGAGCTGAAGTCATACGGATTATTAGTATACTAAACTAAAAAAACTAACAAAAAACATATATTATCATAACTGACAAAACTGGATCTAACAGAAAGTCAAGCCATTGATAACATGAAATTTACATTCTATCGATAAATTATACAACACATATTCCCACACATAACTCACAGTCATTGTGGTGTCTTGTGTGGGTTTGCATGAGTAATTCTTTGCAGCTTATATACTCAAAATATTCTTATTTTTTATAAAGCAAACACTGCAGCTCATCTTTGCATGATCTGAGACATATTCCCAGAAAGAATTACTTTTTCAGATAACAACCTCCAGTTTCAAGTCACATCTTGGGATTCACATTGGTTATTCACATATGCGATTAAACTTTAAGCATCTGGCATTGGACATGGCACGGGGGGGATTCATAAATCCCATGAATGTTGGAAAAAGCGAGCGCGCTGCTCCCGAGGACCTTTGCTCACGCTATCCATCCGTGTGTCACTCACTGTCCTTTTTAAACTTTCATGTTAATCTCGTTATTTATTCACACAAATCCTGATGTGTCTACAAGGATCCTCTGATTGAGTCGAAGAAGGGAGGAAGAGAAGGCGAGCAGGTTTGTACATGGAACCTTTGACATATCTGATCATGTGTGTAGCGGCGGTGGGAATCTCTAGGCACCTAACGATTCCCTTTGATTACTTTACAATTATGAAGCATCTTGATTTTATCTTAGTGTGACGCAGCCAAAGGGATCTCATGGTCAGTCATGTTTCTTTCTTGTTTTTTTTTTTTTTTGGTGCTCTTGTAAACTGTCAGGCACGCTGCTATTCCATTTTCCGCCTTTTTTGTTCTATTTTGTGTCATTTAAAATTTCAATCATCGATTACTGGACATTTTTGAATTGATTCAGAACCGTCCACGTCTGAATCTTGATGCATCTCGGAATCGATTTGTTTCCCCACCACTTGTGTGTACTTAACCCCAGATACTGCACTCACTTAAATTAGACACCTTGCTCAAAATGACTCATGTTGTGAAGATTTTGCCAAAGAAAATGAATGTATGCTTATGTGTGTGTGTGTGTGTGTGTGTGTGGTCTGGACGTGAAGAGGTTGACTGACAAACTGAGAAAGGAAGTCCATGTGCATGCAGCATGTGACTCTTACTGCAGTGTTATATTCTGCACCTAATGTATCACTTTTGCCTTGCTATATTGTTGTCACACAGGATGAAAGACTGTTGACGCTCTGAAGTCGCGACAACAATCTGCCCGCTTCAATCTGTCACACCTGTAAATTTCAGTAAGGACAGAAAAGCAAAGGACCTCATTTTAAAAATTACCTTAAAAAACTTGATGCTACTGCCTAACATCACAAACAACATGTCAGTTAAACAAAAATAAAAATTGTCACTGTCTTAAAAAACGTAGGTTGGTGGAGATCTTTCCTTATGCTGTGTTTGAAGGGAATGAAGTGTTATGAAAATACGACAATAATATGAATGAGAGCCCTCAGCCAGGCTCCTGTGGTACTCAAATCTGTACCCATCCTCAAACCTGACAACGTATTTACGGTGAAACAGAGCAGAACAGCCTGGCTGCCCCGTCGTCCTCCTTCACACACTCTTCCTCCCCCCAGCAGACGGTCAGTGCCAGCCCCATGCTCATAACACACATGCAGGGATGCAGAAGACAAAGACATGAAGGCATACACAACTAAATAAAACGTGGCAGAATACACACGCACACATGGGAAATTAAATTTTTTAATCTCTAAAGGTGTGGCAGTCAATTGAAAATGGTTCCTCCACCTCTCATCAGATATGAAGTTGGCCCGCTAATATCATCTGTCTGCCAATGAAAGGCGATTAGCCACATCCTGTCTGCGATCGTCATTATGCTTATTTCACTGCCATATAAGGCCAAATGAGGAGTGGGGACTACTGGCCCTAGCAGGAACAAAGGCCCAAGCATGGCAATACAGTAAATGCACATGCGATGATGTCTTGATGAAAAAAGATCAGGCTGCTGTGCCACTTCAAGAGGCCATTTACTCTGGAGTGCCCTACGTGCTTAATGAGCATGCTCGAGTGTAAATGGCTAGCGGTGCATGTATGTCTGCGTGTTTACAACTGAGCACTCGTGTGTTCCGAGTGGAGTGGTTTTTATGGTTACATGTCAAGTCGGTGTCAGCCTTTCGATTGCACAGTTCACTGACCTTC
Organism: Naso brachycentron; assembly: GCA_029874485.1. Taxonomy (NCBI): domain Eukaryota; kingdom Metazoa; phylum Chordata; class Actinopteri; order Acanthuriformes; family Acanthuridae; genus Naso; species Naso brachycentron. The sequence continues at coordinate 23,050,442 of JAQFJA010000022.1, forward strand.
TGTGTCACAGGACTTTAGGGAGGCCTGTACTTCAGCGGAGAACATAGGCATCAGCTTCCTGATTTACCCATGAGAAGGCAAGGTGCGCTTCTTTCTGAGAGGCAGTAAAGTTTTTCACCTACAGGCCTGAGAGGGTGAAGGAGAGGCGGGTTCCTGATAGATCAATACAAAAAGGAGAAAGTAAGATGAGATTTCATTCTTGATATGAACAACTTGTACAGAAAGTAAAACTTCAGCGAGCAATGAGAAGGTGGTTCAGCCACCTTTTTTTTTTTTTTTTTACAGTGCCAGTTGCCCTAAGATAATGGTGACGGCAGCTGCAACGAGGGCACGAGTGGAGGCGGTGGGTGGAGGGAAAACATGGCCCATTGCTTGGCTGCTCAACACTATGTTCAATCAGGTCAAGGTTAGTCGATGGCTGACTTACTGGGGCTTAAAAATTAACTTACCAGTCTGTAAATGCCATTAGAATAATTAAATGGGTATTTAAAGAATACCCAATACAGAATGTACATAAAAAGCAACTTCACTGTGCTCTGTCTAGATGCATTGCGCCATTTAATGTCCACTGAGTTTTCTGGTGTGTCCTTAGGTGAACACTTACTTTCTTTTTTTTTTTTTTTTAAAGGCAAATGTGCATTTTTAAGATGCTGTTTTGAAACTGTGCTCTAAATACAGTGGGTTATTTATGTCACCGTTCAAGATTAAGCACCTAAGATAAAATGTGAAAACCTTTACAATAACCAGCCCATAAAGGTCCAGTGAAAATAACTATCAAGCATGATCTCGTGTCAATGTGTCATTTCCTCTCAATATTTTTGCTTACGAGATGTTACTTGAAAGGCCAAGCACAGTTATTTTGCGGTGACTAAAACCAAGTCTGCACACAGACATCTTCTCGGGTGAGGCTCTGCACAGCCTGCTGCACTGCGGCCATTTTCACTTTGTGCTTGTTTCAGGGGCTTTTTGTCTTCAGTCTGGTCTGTAGTTTTATTGTGGCCATAAATCTAATTGCGCCTGAAGATTATTTGGTTAAATAAAACCCTTTGCTCCCTTGCCTGCAAGTTAAGGATCACTGCTTTGGTGCATTATCCCTAAAAGTGGACAGCTGTTCAAACAGATTCAGTATATCACAATATAAAGACAAACACCCAAAACAAATGAAAGCCTATCACTGTCATAACACTTTCCAGTTGTGTTGTTAAGCAGCCTTTTGGTGTCTGTGCCAGTCTGAATGCAGAGGCCAAATGAGTGAATTAAAATAAATGACTCAATGTAGCTTAAACTTGCAGGGAGAGATTTTCTGTCACAAAGCCAGACTGTATTCAGATTGTCTTACGCAATGTGTCACAGTGCTAATTAAAAACTTCCACCAGGCCATAGACATGTTTTACTCAGTCATCAGTGGTGAGACAGATAACACCTACCTGGTCGGGAAGATTGAATGATGTCAATCAGATAGACTGAAACGTTGCTTAAAAGTAAGAATCCTTGAATTAAAGCAGAGTAAGGAGTAAAATACAACTAATTCTGAGTAACAACACTGTAGGACTTTGAGCAAGGAGACGGCAAATTGTATTGAAGCCTTATAATTTTCCCAAATCCTATTTTCTGTTCATGGAATACTGACTTAACCTATCTAGAATGCTTGATTGCTTTGATCAAAGGAGTCAAAATTTACTGCAAGTGTACGGTATCCTTAAAGAAACATATGGGTACAAGCAGTAAAAAAAAGCCTGGTTTTAACAAACATTAGTGCTTGCCAGAAATCCTGTCACATTCACGCTTCAGCAAATGCACTTAGGACTGTTTTGGGGAAAGAAAATACATAAACTGAAGAAGTATGTTAAGGGAGAGGAATGTTGTGTAGTGTCTAATTTATCCATTGTGGTATCCAAAAGGATACAAATCCAATTTCAAGGAGTCCCGAGCGAAGATGTCATGGATTGAGCTGGTGCCGCTCTGTGCTCACTTGGCTGTGTCTGCGCGGTGACTGGAGAGGAGAGGGAGAGGGAGGGGAGAGCGAGCAGCGCAGCAGCGGGCAAGCCACCATCCCTGAAACCCAGAAATAAAGCCGAACTTAGCTTGTACGCGCAGGAATAATTCAATGTGGTTTATAATATGGTAATTCGCATAAACAGCACACCGCTCCGGGGATCTTGGTGACAGGGCTGGGTCGTTTGAGGACTCTACACGAGACGGCTGGAAACTCAGAAGGAAAGAAAACAACAACACTGGAAAAAAGACGGGGGTTACACACAACAGTGACAATAAAACAACACTCCCCGACAAGTGGTCTGCCTGGTGCCGAGGGTAAAGTCCGAACAGAAAAAAAACAGGAAATATTGCTGAATTGATATTTTATTTGAAACATTTCAAATGTTCGTTTCCTGGTAGTGTTTCTGTGTGAACTTTAAACTCAGGAAACAATGAAGACATAGCGAGCAAGAACTCATCAAGTGTCTCGAAGCTGCTAGCCATCCCGCTAGCGTTAGCTTGCCTGTCTTGCAGCCAGCGAATGCGCCGTGAAGCTAGCGCCTGCTAGTGCAGCCAAGTGAGCTAAGTTAGCTTAGCTGGCTAGCTGAACGCGTTTTAGAGAAACTTTTGGTGTTGTTTCCCCCGAGCCCAAACACTGAAGGAGTATTGTAAGAACGGAGGGGAAGGGCAGGTTCCCTTCTGGACTTTTTCCCCTCTACACAGTTTCCTAATATGATGGCTGCGGAGGTCAGCAGTGAGGATACGGGCTCGGTCACGACAGGGACAGGGGTGGCAGGCGGAGGAGGCCCAGAGACGGCCCCTTTCCCCTACTATCCCAAGCCGAGTCGGGTGCGAGTGACTGATTTGGGACGAGAACCAGCACCAGCCCTCCGCCAACAGTCAAACACCTCTCCGGACTCACTTCCCGACATGAGCATGATCTATCCCGTGTCTAGTGGGGATATGACAGGACCAGTGCTGTCCGCGACTGGGAGTGGCGGAGCAGGAGGTGGACAGCTAGTTTTCACAGGAACAAGCTCAGGGACCGTGGGCGGCATTTGCAGCTCTCCCACCTCAGAGGGTCCAGCTAGTCGGATTTCACCTACATCAACAGGCCCTGATGGGCCCACTGTCTTCCCCCCGCTGCCACCACCACCTCCCCCTCCTCCCGGCTGTGGGGGGCTCGGCGGCAATATGGATGAAAGCGACATGCAGGATGGACCGGAATACGAAGAAGAAGAGGTGGTGTTCCCCCTCTCTGCACCTCCCACCAACCAGTAAGTAACTACCACAAACGACGTCTTGTTCATTGACGACTAGAGAGCAGTATTTTGAAGCATCTTGTATATCTGTGGGTACACTTCCTTCCTGTTAAAAGGTCTGAATTAGATAGTATTGACTGCTGCAGGTTCAAAAGTGACTTTTACTCACAGGTGTGATCATTGTGATCCACATTTACAGCCCACAGTCATTACTGGAGTTGCAGTAGATTTTTATAACTAATACCCAGTCAGTTGTGCCCATGAAAAATATAAGATCCCAGCACCTGTTAAATTGCTGTGTGTGGTAAGGTTGCTCCTATCATGATTTCTAGGACCTATTGCTGGAAGCCCCACCGCCCCTTACAGATCACTACTTAGTTTCTCTGTATTACTGTCATTCTTAGTTTTTAGTTATTAGTGCCACAATAAAAAAGCAACTTACATAAACTGAGAAAATAATTCCGTCTGTTTTACTTGATTCAAGGAAGTAGGTTGGAAATAAAATAGAAAAGTTAATTGTAAACTGTGGCGGAGACATAAATAAATAAAGTAAGCAGGACATAGACTTTGGGACATTTCTGTGTCTTGTCCTAGTAGTCAGGTCTTTGTACCCTGAGGCCAAGAATCCAGCTCTTGGTCAGTGCTTGTATCTGGTTACTTTCATCTCTGTCAGAAATTTGACTCAGTGCACACAGATGCAAAATGTGTGTAACTCAAACTTGTTGTAGTTTTACTCCCAAACTGCAAGTACCTCTGATTTAAAGTACTTCAGTAATGGTGTGAGATGAAAGTTCAGTTGACTGTTAAATGCTTTATCTTCCTCTGAGCAGATACTCTCAGTACTGTTTGTCAAGCTCTGTTACCCAAACTCGCCACTGCACTCTTCTGCTCACCAAGTGCGAAACAGATCTACTGAGAACCTGGAAACAGCAAATGTTTGAAATTTTTTGTGTGGGGGGAAAAAAAAAGACTGAAATGATTCATCAATGAGCGAAATTGAAATGGACCCAGTTTCCTCCAGGGGATTAAAATATATATATTTCTGATTCTGACTCTGATTCTGAAAATAGTTGACAGCTAATTTTCTTCCATTCAACCTACTGAATAATTAAAAAAATAGCTTTGTTTTTTAAAATTCTGTAGCCATTTTTACGCCAAATTTGTCCATGTATGCAGGTTTTTTAAATGCTGGGTAAACCCATAAAAAATTAAGTAGTAGATGAGATTCTCTTTCTGTGTTTCTGGTGTCACTTGTGATGTCACTATCATGGCAGGGAAACCAAAGAACAGCAGAAAGTAGCGTGGAGGTCTGTAATAGTGTCTGGCTGTTACCTGTTGATATCTTCACCTCAGGGTTTCTTTTGTACTGCAGGCCGACTGAAAAATGTTCAAGTGCTGCTCCAGTGTAGATGGATGGAATAGTTGTTTTTGTATATTGCAATTTATCTC
>JAQFJA010000022.1:23072268-23082933 GCA_029874485.1 Naso brachycentron
TATTGCTCTGAAGTGCAGTCTGTGGAGGTCTTTTCAAGCACTGACTCGGTTTGACTTGGTGTGTCAGCCTCGCATGGCCGGGATTTGCATCTCCATTGCAAAAGGGCTACCTGTCTGAAATTGCATCTTTAACTGCTGTTCATTATTTTTGCTGTGAGTGTTTTTCATCACACAGTAAGGCAGCTAAAAGAAGTTGTTTACCTGTTGGAGATGAGCTGTTTGCTCAGGTGTCGCTCTTCATATAACATCTCACTGTTACTGTTCCTGCTTGTGCGCTCCCTCTGTACAGTGCAAGTATACTTGTTATTTTTTAGCAAAAGCTACCAACAAAGCTCTGCTAATCTGGTGATTAACACATTTTATTTCCTATAGATTTTTCACAATGAAAGTCTTATTATATACAGGCTGTCATTATGAAGCAGTAAAATTAGGAAATATTCATTTTGCACCAGCAGTAATTTGATTACAGTTCAGCTGAAAGCAAACATGATAAAACAGTGAAATGAAGCAGACTTTTAAAACATTTTTCTCTCTGGTCTCCTGCACAGACATGAGTTGCGTCTTGTCACACATGCTTAGTGAGAGGAAGAAGGGCGGTCATCTTGGTTTGCTGCAGGCAGTGAGATGTCACCACAGCCCGCTTACAGGCAGCAGGCGGGTCCAGTGAGCTTTGGCCCGTCTCTGGAGATGGTCCATCTCCATCTCCAAACTGCTGATGGAAATGCATACCAGCGCTGCATGTTTGACTCGGCGCGACCAAAAGTGACAAAGCCCTGCTAGTTTCTCTTCAGTTTTTTGACATGTCACAGTCATGCTCTTCCCCTCACTGCAGCCTGGAAAGCACATCATCTGATTTGTTAATGAAAACCGCTCTTGTCCCTGTCATTAAGCTGCAGTAGGCACACTTACTGATGATCCCAGCTATCCCTGATTTCCTTAATCTGAAAAACATCTGTCTGAAGTCAACCTTAACCCTGATTCTGCCAGCGAGCCAGGGCTTAACTGCAGAGATAGATGCAGTATGAAACTCAAATATTATGAGTCAGAGGAGACACCTGCTGGTAATGCTTTGGTATTGCGCTGAACAAAAAAATAAAGTGAGGGTTTCTGCAGCTGGAAAATTTAAGCTATAGATCTACTGCTCTCCAAGTTTCCTTCACTTGATCAAGATGACAGTAACCTCATGGAACAACACTGTGATAGAGAGATGCTGTGGCAGCATAACAACCTATATTTTACAGAGTGTTTTACACAATCTGTATAATGTTATTCTTTTTTCTCCGTTTTGTCTCACTATATGTGCAGCTTCCTGAAAGGGGACATGTTTATTGTTCACAATGAACTGGATGATGGCTGGATGTGGGTGACCAATGTTCGCACAGAGGAGCAGGGCCTCATTGTAGAGGATCTGGTGGAGGAGGTGGTAAGTATTATATTTTTTATGTTCTTAAAACATGTATCAAAACATAAACAATGATATGAAATAAAGTTAATAGTGGCGTCTGCGCAGGAAACTGTGTACTGTGGATCAAAAGAAACCTGCATTAAATGACTAAAATATCTCAAAGTGGCATCAGTGTTTCTACTGTGTCATTGGCCCTGCAGTCACTGAGTTGTTATCATGACATATTTCTGCTTGTGATATTTTGTAGGGGCGGGAGGAGGATCCACATGAGGGAAAAGTGTAAGTATCATTTTTATAGAACTCACTTGTCATAGTGTCCAATAATTGATTAATGAGAAAATTTCAAAGCAGGATGCAAACGTTTGCATGATTAATTTAATATAATTTAAGTATTGACCCCTTACATCATGTTCTTTAGCTTTGGCAAATTAGTTTGTCTGAGTTCATGACTGTATCTGAAGAAATCTAAACGGAGAAGTTCGGTTTTCTGCACATTAAGCCTTATAATAAGGATATTTACGATCATATGCAATGTTCCACAGCATTGTTATGAGTGACGGTGCGGTCACAAGAGCTGGAGCTCCTTGCTCTTATGTTCTGACGCTGAAACATGAAGTTGAACAGCAGCTCATAAGCTGGGAACAGCTGTTTGTTTCCTGAAGGAGCTGAAATGAGCTGCTTCCGGGTTAAAAGCTGTTGTTCAGCTTCATGTTTTAGTGTTGGAACATGAGGGGACCCCACTAAACATTCAGCGATAGTCTGGAATTTTAATCAGAATTAGGCTTGTCTTTCTTGTTATTACCCTTTCAAGGATAGATAAAAAATGAAAAGGCACTTTTGACGCATTTCAGAACCCAGTCATTAATTTTCGGATAACATCATCAGAAAGTAGTTTTACTCAGATGAGCAGTTGATGTCAGTATTTTAAGGTTATTGTGTTGAGAGATGGTGCTGCTGCAGTAGGTTCTACTGAACATTTGTTGATTAAGCTATTTTTTTTTTGTCTGCACGTCTTTCTTCTTTTGCTCTTGTTCAATCTCCTGAACAGCTGGTATCACGGAAAGATCAACAAGCAAGAAGCCTACAACCTGCTGATGACAGGTGCATTCCTCTTTGTCTTTCTTTTGGCCACAGTTATTAATCACTTGTGACATTATTATGCATTCTTTCTGTCAGAAATAAGTTGCGAACATCAATGTCCATTCATTAAAATATCCTGCTGAGCATGCACTAAAACCTCTCTCTCTCCCTCGCTGTCATTCTTCTTCTCCCTCTCATTTGATAGTTGGCCAGGTGTGCAGTTTTCTCGTCCGACCATCAGACAACACACCTGGGGACTACTCCCTGTTTTTTCGCACCAATGAAATCATCCAAAGGTTTAAGATCTCCCCCACTCCCACCAATCAGTACATGATGGGGGGGAGGTACTACAACAGGTGTGGCCTTTAGTGATCATTACAACAGAAAAAATATAAAGAATTATTACATAGTGTTGCAGTTACTGATGTGCTGCGTCTTGTCTTCTCTCACTCTGTCACTAACAGCATCGATGACATCATCGACCATTACAAGAAAGAGCAGATTGTCGAGGGCTACAATCTGAGAGAGCCAGTTTCAGTGCAGGTGGGTACAAATGCATACTCACCTTGTCAAGCCCGTTCAAAGGGGCTTTTTTGACTCAGGAGAATGACAATTGACAATTTGAAATTAATTTGGCCTTCGTGTTTGAGTGATAACTTGATTTGTTTTGTGTTTCCTGTAGCATCAGGAACAGGTTCTCACTGACACAGTGGATGGGAGAGAAATCTATAACACTATCAGACGGAAAACAAAAGACGCTTTCTACAAAAACATTGTCAAGAAAGGCTACCTCCTGTTCAACAAAGGTATGTGTAACATTTTCAATAAAGACTTTAAGCTGTAACTTGTAATACCATAAAAAATATTATCTCCACTTTGTCCTGTGGTCTAAACTTTTTTTGGTTCCTCTCAAATTCAGGCAAAGGCAAACGATGGAAGAACCTTTACTTCATCTTGGAGGGTAACGACGCCCAGCTCATTTACTTTGAGAGCGAGAAGAGAGCCACCAAACCCAAAGGGCTGATCGACCTAAGCGTGTGCTCTGTGTACGGTGTGCATGACAGTCTGTTTGGCAGGTGAGATTTGAAATTAATGTTCCCTTTCTAACCACATTAAAAAGATTTATTTGAACTCATGTATCATACAGTCCAAAGTAATTTATAAGTGTCTCTTCTATTTAACTTTTCCAGGCCAAACTGTTTCCAGATTGTCGTCCAGCACTTTAGTGAGGAACAGTACATATTCTACTTTGCGGGGGAGGCTCCAGAGCAGGCGCAGGTAATGAGGGGGTCTCATCAGACATTGTAGAAGCGCACACACATCTGTTTGTCCAGATGCTGAGTCCAAGGAACAAATGTACTGACAGTGTTCTGTTTTTGCAGGATTGGATGAAATGTCTTCAGACTTTTTGCAGTAACTTAAGAAAAACCACTCAGCAGACCTCCAACAAGAGGCTCAGACAGGTGCGTAGGTCACGGAGTTAAAGTAAAGCAGAAGGTGATTAAGTTCAACAAGACAGTCCAAAGACTTTCATCTCTCAGGTTTAATAACATTAGCAGTGTGTTAATGCAAAATCACAGTTTGAAGATCAGAATTAAATTTGAGCAGAACTCTTAGAGGGTAACCACATTATTAAGAAGACTTTTAATGGTTTAAACGGCCCTGTCTTTAATGACTGAAAGAGCTAAGAGCATTAATTCAAACACACATTCACACACACACAAAAGACCCAAAGGGTACTTTTATCCTGGCTGACTTGACACACATTGAGTTAGTCTATTGTACTGTTGTTGAAAGATAAGTCAATATTTTCACTGCACGATTACACCTTTACCACATTTTGCTGGAGTCAGAGTTTTGGTTTGAAGTCCTCATGCTTAATGATCTCTTCCTTAAATTTTGTTGTATTTTAAAGGCAGTTAATAAAACTTTGAAGGGTTCCCAAATTTTTCAGCCTGCAACCACCAAAATAACAGTGCCAGACAGGTGACCTCCACTGACCCTGGAGGAGGTGTATAATGTTGTACACACATCTGCGAACATGCACAATGAGGCCTGTACAAACAGGGATGTTAATACCACACAAAAGAGCAACTTCCCAACAGCCATAATGTTATTTTATAGTATTTTATGTTAAGAATATAACCATAATTTCAACGAGTTAAATATGCAACATTTAATTATTTTTGAAAATATATCTATATTTGTTTTTTGGAAGGCGTTTTCCCCACGTTCTCCACTTTGGGAACCATTGCTATAGGTGATGTTAGTGTTGTAAACAGGAATGTTTAGATTGTAGTAGGATCACGTACTATCAGGAGTGGGCGATAATTGTTCTGTTGAAGAAAGCAAGTGTGGATTAAAAAACAACCCCTTGCTGTTCTCCTGAGATTATTTATTCCCTCAACTGTTCTGTTAATTAACAGTTTTCAGGATGTTATTATAAAAAAAAGACGAAAACGTCTTAATCGACTAAGGAAAGCTTTGATTGTTTTTTTTTTTTGTGGTTTAGAACATGAGCACCTACTACAACCCATCCCTGCACATGCATGTCTTGTGTGAAATCCTGCTGATTTCTTGTTTCTCTCAGGTGAGCAGTCTGGTGCTGTATGTGGAGGAAGCCCACAAGCTGCCAGTGAAGTATTTCACCAACCCCTACTGTAACATCTACCTGAACAGCGTCCAGGTGGCAAAGACGCACCCGAGGGAGGGGCAGAACCCCGTCTTCACTGAGGAGTTTATCTTTGAGTGAGTCTGTCACATATCTGGATGCATATTTTCATTCCTCCACTCTTCTTTGTCCTTCGCCATTTTATCTTCCTCACGTGTTTTCAAACTTGTTTACAGAATAACTAAATGTATAAATTTGTTGTTTCAGCGACTTGTCGAGTGAAATCAACAGATTTGAAATCAGTCTGAGCAACAAAACAAAAAAGAGCAAAGAAAGTGACATCTGTAAGTACATGTGTGGGCGTTAAATCAAATAAGATCTTTGTAAATCTGCATTTATCGTAAAAACCAACATCTCTCCCAACTTTTCTGTCTCCTCTATCTCTCCCACTCAGTGTTCATGCGTTGCCAGTTGAACCGACTGCAGAAGGGCCAGATGATTGATGAGTGGTTCCCTCTCAGCTCCCACGTGCCTCTGAAGGGCATCGAGCCGGGCTCTTTACGCGTACGTGCCCGCTACTCCATGGAGAAGATCATGCCTGAAGAGGAGTACAGCGAGTTCAAAGAGGTCTGTACCACCAAAAAGTGGTTTTGACTGCAGTGGCCACTAGCTGACTTTTGCTGTGTCACTCACTTAAAATGACAATGATGTCATTGTCGTGCGTCCTCTGCAGATGATCCTGCAGAAAGAGTTCCATGTTATCTACAATCTGGCCCATGTGTGTGGTCAGGACCGCACCTTACTGGCAAGCCTCCTGCTCCGGATCTTCAGACATGAGAAGGCAGAAGCCCCTCTACTCAGGACACTCAATGACAGAGAGATTAGCATGGAGGGTAAGAAAGCGAGTAGTACAAGCAAGAAGAAAAAGTCATGGTGTCAAAACAAACAAACACATTCTGCACATGGAAATTTTGCACTTTGTACACAATGTACCTCATTCCCTCCCTGTGAACTTTAGCAACATGCACACTGTATGTTGTACATTCTTACTCTGTGTTTATGTTCTTTGGGTTTATTTTATACTTTAGTGTTTTCAGTCTTAGTTTGTATTTAGATTTTTTAGATTTCTAGTCTTTTCTCTAGTATAAATTCTTAATGCGTTCCAGTATCGTGTTGTACATTTTTTGTATGTTTTCTGAACACATACACTCTTTTTCCTCTGTTTTCTATCTGTGTGTTACCATGTGTGACTGACTGTGCAATGACTGAACAATCTGCTGCTGTGACAAGTCAGCTTTCCAATTTTGGATGGATAAAGTATATTTAAGTCTAAGTCTTTCTTTTAACTCAGGAATCCACAAACAATTAATGTTGAATTAAATGACTCATTCTGCAGTTTTACAGGATTCGGCTGCTTGTTTTGGTTTGTTGTTTGAGTTGCTTTAGTTCAGGAATATGCCCAACTGTGCAGTTGAATAACCGTCTCTGCTTGGGCACTTTTCACTAGACGAGGCCACAACATTGTTCAGAGCAACCACGCTGGCCAGCACGCTGATGGAGCAGTACATGAAGGCCACAGCCACACCCTTCGTCCACCACGCTCTCAAAGACACCATCCTGAAGATCATGGAGAGCAAACAGTCCTGCGAGGTACAGACGTCTTTCTCACAGACAGCGAAACAAGCCTCTGTGCCAGTGTCTCCTGCAGTTGTCTGTAGTACAACGGTCACTACATGTTATTTATATCAAATAATCAAAGACAAACAAAAGTAGCACAGGTTCAACACGGTCCCCAGGCTGATGTGAGTCTCCGTTTCAGTGAATATTTCAAAACATTCTACAGTTTTAATAGAGTTCACAAACCCATTGAGACTAATATGTAGTCAGTGTGTAAGCTATTGCATTTTTGTTGTTGTCTCTTTTGCCACTGTAGGTTAAAAAGAAGAAAAACCACAAATGTATTTAAGAGTGGCTGGTACATATCTACACATCACTCATCACCTTTAATTAATCATGTTTTTTCTGTTTTCTATCTGTCTTTTTATTCACTTCTTTAAAGTTAAACCCTTCAAAACTGGAAAAGAATGAAGATGTGAACCTGAACCTGGCTCATCTCCTCAACATCCTGTCCGAGCTGGTGGAGAAGATCTTCATGGCTGCTGAGATTCTGCCACCGTAAGCGCAAACATGCATAAACCTTCATACAGTAGTGTGCCGATTGTGGGTACATCACTTAAACTAGCTGTTCAAACAGAAGCACAAAGCCAGACGTCTAGAAAATCCAATTAATCTGTCATTTTCTCTCTCTGATGACCCATCCAGGACGTTGAGGTTCATCTATGGCTGTCTGCAAAAGTCTGTGCAGCAGAAATGGCCGACCAACACCACCATGCGCACAAGAGTTGTGAGGTAAACAAACAAAACTGATCGACGTTGGACAGAGTGTAAAATCTGTCACATTATCTCTTGTCTTTGTTTTCTGTCAGTTAGCACTCCAGCTTAAATTTGAGCATGTGATTTAGTGTTTGCTCCTGTTCAGTCTGACTCACCCCTTCATTTTTCCTCCAGTGGCTTTGTTTTTCTGAGACTGATCTGTCCAGCTATCCTCAACCCCAGAATGTTTAACATCATCGCTGGTGAGCATCGGTTGGAAAATAAACAACAACAAAAAATCACGTTTTGCCGTGTGACTTGTTACAATATGTGCTGTATCTCTTTTGCAGATCCTCCATCTTCAGCAGCAGGCAGGACTCTCACACTGGTGGCAAAGTCTGTCCAGAACTTGGCCAACCTGGTTGAATTTGGTGCTAAGGTACACATCAGGGCTGGACAGTTTATTGATATCATATCAGATATTGTTATATTGTGATAATTGTTGTCTCTTCCTGGTTTTCAGGGCGGCATTACGTTCAACTGTCATTTTCTAAACTTAGCACACTGTTCCAGCTGCTCTATTGAACTTTACCCCCTTAGTCATTATACAAACATTAGTGATGATTAACAAAAATCTCAGTGTGTTTACATGTGAAGACAGCAATAGCCATCTGTACACATCTGTATGTTGTAATATTGATAATGTGGTAATTGATTTTGTCCACATCACAGGGCCCTGGTGTGGATTTCATGTATTGGAATCAATAGCATGCAGTACAAATATTGTTTTGACAGTGATTATACATCAGAGCAGCCATTTGTATTGGTTTTTGTTGTATCCGCTGAAAGTTCTGATTACAGCTCATTCAAAAAAAATGTCTTTCTATCCTCAAACAGGAGCCCTATATGGAGGGTGTGAACCCTTTCATTAAAAACAACAAACACAGGATGATCATGTTTCTGGATGAGTTGGGGGTGAGTTAAATGCTCTTTTGAGCAAATTATTATAAGTCTCTGATAGAGTGCTTAAGTCCCGCCCTTCTACTTCTGGTCCATTTGACCTTATTTCAGAAAAAACATGTCAATAGAAAGAGACAAATAATTTTTTGATCCCTTTTAAATTGAACGGCCAATCTCAAACATGATGTTAGTCAGTTTTAAGAGATCATTTTTCAAGTCAAGACAGTCTGTTTGTCACACAACCACTGAAGTATAAGACTTTGAAAATACGTATTTAGAAAGACTACATATACAATCATTGAGTTAGTGACGTCTTCACACTAAAACGGCCGTTTTTTTTACCGTTTTCACATTTATATGTCACATATTACATACAATTGTACATAAGCAAAGAAAATGAGATCATTTCTACCTATTTCGGCTACAGGTGGTCATAATAGCAGCACATATTTTGCCGCAGTCAAGTTCGTACATTTTCGCACGGTGGCAGCTGCATCTTGGTTGCTTGGCAACCAGCATTGTCTCTGTCAAAAGTAAAACTTAGAGAGCGACCGCAAGTTCTGCTCTGCTTCGCCCCTCGAGCACAACAGAGCAGAACTGAGAGTTTTCACATTACCTAAGTGGTATGTAACTATTATCATGACAAACTGCAACTTCATTCACTTTTAAAATAGTCTTTTAAAATGACAAACATCATTTTTAAGAATCAGGGCACTATTTAAACGGGGTCGAAAAATAACTGGTCCCGCTCTTTTGACTACTGTACAAAATATTTTCAAAATAAGATCTCATGGACTGGAAGTAGGACAGAACTTAGGCACTCAGTATTTCTCTTTACATTGTCCACTGTATGTGTAGAATGTCCCCGACCTCCCTGAAGCCACAGAGCACTTTAGGACAGACCTGTCTCGAGACTTGGCGGCGTTGCATGAGCTCTGTGCCACACACTCAGACGAGCTTCGGAAAATGAGCAACGAGAGGGGTGCAGGGCAGGTGAGATACCTGTGATATCACAGCTGTGCACATGCAGGACAGTTTATACAGTCCCATGATCTCATTCCTGTTTCCCCTCTGCAGCACGTGTTGAAAAAGCTGCTGGCCATCACAGAGCTCCTCCAGCAGAAGCAGGCTCAGTATGCCATGTCCAACAGCAACAGGTAGTACTGCACTCCTCCTCATCCTCCCATCATCCCATCCTTCCACCAAGTCTCCTCCACCAGAGTGCAGCACAGAGGAGACGTAGCATGCTCTACCCTCATCGCCATGGCAACCCCTCCACCGCCAACCCTCCATCATGTCCTCCTCCGATAGTCCTGCCTCTCCCCTCCCACCTGCCATCTTGTCCCGTTCACCACAAGAGAGCTATGCAACAACAGCAGCCGAGTGCAACAACCGACGCAGTACTTATAAACACAAATAAATAAACAAAAACTTGCACCAGTGACTGACAGCTGTATGCACAGGAAACAATATTTTTCCCTCATGAACTGTGTTCTCGAGTCTGACGTGGATGCATTTCACTCCCTTCATCACAAGGGCCAAATATTAAGATTTCAAAAGAGGTTTCTTTGTACCCACTGTGTGTTTTGATAGCACAGGTTGCCAAAGTGTCCCCCTCTCCCACTTCCTGCTCAATTTGAGGAAACTGACATGAAGAAGCTAGTTCTCAGTCCCCCCACTTCTTGTAACTGGATTATGAGCGATAATGCTTTTTATACTGTAATTGACTGATTTATTTTAAGGTTGTGACAATATCCGCAAAGTGCTGAAAACTAGCATTTCTGTCTATTTGTTCTTTTTTCCTTCTTTGTTTTCTAGATTGAAACAAAGTCTTTCAGAAAAGTATGGTTATTTTATATTAAGAATAAATTCTCTTGCTGGAATCATGAGTATATAAGTGAGATGAGCTGAATTTTTTCCTCCGATTGTATCAGCTTTTTTTTTTTTTTTTTTGATTATTTGTTTTTATTTTTTGAAACTTATAAATTCCAAACAAAAAACATAAAAAGATAAACCAAGTAAAATTAAAGTGTTTACAGCAGTAAATTTTTTTGAATAGTACAGACTGTATCAGACATGCATGCACTTATTAAACAGTTTTTGTAAAGTAGATTATGGAGTCCTTCATTGTCCCCTGATAAAAGGTGGAGAAAGGTGCGCACACAGTATCATGAGGCTTGGAAGCATTTAAATATTGTTTTTCAATTTGCATAAACAGTAAGACAGATTTAGAAAA
>JAQFJA010000022.1:23140298-23150624 GCA_029874485.1 Naso brachycentron
ACAACAAAAAGGGTCAAGATAACAAAAACAAGCAACTCTAAAACATCAGTAACCAAGTTTTTTAGACCATTTAAATATTTCATTCTATCATGTGAAGAGACACAAACTAAACAATCAAACATCAAGCTGAAAAGAAATCCTTACCACAGGGTCTCTTCTAGCAGACTTATTTTCTTTTTATACAACTGAAAAGTAGTAGCAGCTCCTCAAGTTTCTACACTATTTTTTTCTAGTATCTGCTACAAACGTCTGAGCGACAGAACCGTCCAACTACTTAAAGCAAACCTTTGATCACAACCCGTGGCTTCAAAAAAACAAAACTAAACAATGGACATTAATATGTTGCACAAAAATGCAATTTTAGTAAAACTGAGTCAGTCCTCTGGTTTTCCCTCGGATGTCCTTCGACTACTCTGTCTGTCTGCAGCTTTTTATTTGGCAAAGCTGTCCCCAACAACTACGCGCTGCTGCTGCAGCTTCAGTCTGCAGGCAGCCTACATGTTTCTTTCAGGAACCTTCGTGAATCAGAGTTGAGGCAGAGCAGTCATAGGACATCAGCAGAAAATACAGAGGACATTTTCTCCATAAAATATGAACCAATTTTACTAAAGTTGCAAGTGTAATGTGCATCATTAAGTTTCTGTTTTTTGAAGCCTCGGGTCACAGTCAAAGTAACAGTACATAGTGTTCAGGGCTCTAGACTGCGACCAAATGGTCGCGTTTTGCAACCTTTTTTGAGACAGCACGGGTAAATTTTACAACCACTCGTGTGTGCGCGGCCTGTAAATTCGCAGATTTTTTTTTTTTTTTTTTTAAGTCAAAAAGGGGAGAGAGGGAGTCTGTCAGTGTAGGCCTATGGCTGGGATCACACTAAGACATGTCGCACTAGGCACAGCCGCTCCGAGAGTGTCTGAGTGCATGTAGGGAAAAACAGCAAGGAACACCTCTGGTGCGTCACGCTCCCGGCTGGGGTTCGTAAGAAGCTGTTGGTTATGAAGGGGGGAAGTTTTCAGGAGGTGTCATTCAGACCTGTTCCCCTTCTTTCACGCCAGATTTCCCACCAAAAAGTGGGGAAACACCTTCCGGGAGCGTAGCACCATGACCTTAGGAGTGGGAGGCTGTGAAGTGACGTTAACGAGCACTGCGACTCCGCGTTTTGAGCCTTTAGAGTTTAACATTTTTTTTTTTATTTAAACGTGCACCAAAGATGACAGATGATCACATCTGGATCTGTTGTCAGTCAGTTCAACAGCTGTTTGTGTCTGCACACATCAGTATTGTAATATTAGGCACGCAGTTATTAGAGTTTCTCTCTGTAATGTCACCTGATTAATAAACATCTGCACTGAATAAAACCCTGGCATGCTGTAATTAAACTGTGCACTGTGTCAAGCAGAGGCACGCAAATAATTTCTTCTGAAAAGACACATTTATTTTTTCGATTTTTTAGTATTGTCTTTTTTTACTGATGTCCTGATTTTAAAGTCATGGTTTAATAACCCAGAATCTAACTGAAGTGTCTTTTGAACACTGGAATTTATTTATGAGGCTCAATGTTTCAGGAAAATGCAGATTTGGTCACTTTTATCAACCTTAAATAGTCAGCCTGACAAGTGACTTTTTTTTTTTCTTCCCCTGGCGAACAGACTCACCTACTCTCTCTGACTTTGATCCATAAAAATATTCCAGATCCATAACAGTTCACATAGGAAGCAGCAACTCATGAAAAGAAAACTATTTCTAATGAATGCAGACTTGAAATTTGCGACGTGGGTCGATGTAAGGTGTGGCCCCTAAATTTCCTGCTTATGCTCCTAAAAATTTTCAGTAAGGGGCTACAGCGCTCCAAGTGAAAAAAGTTAGTCTGGAGCCCTGGTGTTGCTTAAAATAATGTCCAAAATAGTCATTGTGATGGTAAATCCGTCACACACCTTTCTTGTTGTAAAGGTAGGTACAGGTCTGGTTACTTTTGTTCCAATCATTACTACTGGACTCTTCCATGACCAAGAGGCGCACTGTATAAGCAGTAGGAAATCAGCAACAGCAGGCCAAAGGAGAGCTGTTTTTAAAGCTTGACGAACTGTCCGGTGGGCCTCCTCAGTTCTGGGCTTTGTTTGTTCGGCCCTGCGTGGGGACTGGATTCACAGGACAATACCACTGTAAGACTCAAGGGCCAAACATGCCCCGAACAGATTTCATCTCTGAGGCACCTGACAGGAAAAAAAGGGCTCAGCTTCACCACTGACCGAGCGAGTCAGACATTAACAAAGAGAACGAAGCTGCACGGCACGAGCTGGCAAAAGGACAGTGGGTCCATCTTTTCCTTCAAGGGATTACTGAACATGTGGTGCTAGAGAGCCTCGACCCACCTCATACAGGGTCAGAGAATGAACAGCACTAAAAAACGCCTTACGTTAGGAGCTGGACACCACGAGCAACAGCAAGGATTAACTTACAGTTCTGACTTAAATTCACATTTGAAAGGAGAGAACAAAAGAAGTCACACTAAATTGACGTGTTCAACATATTGTTCAACTTCCACCTGCACTCCTAAAAATTCAATAGTAGGTTTTTTGAATTGCAAACAAGACTTGAAGGGAAGTCTTCTTCCACAATCAAAGCTTGACATCTGACTACTTTGAAGACATAATGCTGTTTGGGACACTTTGATTTCAGAAAGGATGCAATCCTTTTAAACTGTCATCCCCTAAAATAGCCTAAATAGTAATGGCTATGAAATACGGGACCAACTTTCCTCACATCTACTCGACAAGGCCACTTGGAGCTGAGTTGTTCTGAGTCTCTATAAAGAGTCATAAAGGAACAAAACAACAAAAACACACTTCTTCCATCTCCTCACTTCAAACAGGTCTTAAATGAGCCACATAAACACATCAGCTTCATCTGTTTGCTGACATGCCTGTGGTCTCCATCCATCTCAAATGTCTGCTTCTCATCTTTTCTTTCCTCTTTGATGAAAGGGGTGCCTTTCGTACCTCCTCTGTGCCACTGCGCTTCCCCAACCCCCAAACAATAGCCCCGCTTCATTCCAGCCCCCGCCTCCCTACCTACCTGTCTTTCCTCTTCTGTCCTTTTTGTTTCCCAGCTAAGCTCCTCAACTCATCTTCCGTGGGGTGCTGATACCACCGCAGACTGGAAACAAAGAAAAGAAGAGAGACGTGGAATCAGGCTCAGATATGGACAGAGGAGGAAAGTGAAAGAAGGACGACACAATACAGCAAAAGTTATAGACAAATAAAAAACTGACTGAGCTAGATTTGCTGTCCTAGCATATAAATGGTAAGAATATAGTACAAAAATCATTAAACATCTTGATCCTGAAGCAGAGTAAGTCACCTCTATGCCTTCAAGGAATAATGGGATAATGATTTACATCATTTCTTAAAGCTGGGGTAGGCAACGGCTGGAAATCAAGCTAGCTGTAGCATGAAACTCCTACGAAACCAACTCTGCTTCACCCTTTCCTCCATATTTTTGCTCTGGCTCACGTTTGAATTCGTTTGCCCTTGCTCTTATTTTAAGGCCAGTTACACCAAAGATTTACAATGAGACAAAATGGTTGCAGGGAAAGTTGCAGCAATGTAAGCTGTTTTGTCTCAGTTCGACTCTAGCTGACTGACGGTGTCACCTGCATCTGAGCTTGTCAAGTCCCCAGAGGCCAGTTTTACGCTGCGTTCAGACTAAAAGCGATAAACACAATGAACGACACAACACTGCACACAAAATCAACGTAAAGACATGATTAGAGGTGATTTCGCTTCGGAAATCTTGCAATGCGAATCACACATGTGGCATCCAGCGCCTCCATTACCTTCATTGCCTCATTGCTTGAAGTTGAAAATATTGAACTTTTCAGGCAACATCACGTGATACTGTGCCACGACAGCCAGTCGGTGTTGAGGTTCTTCCGACATCACTGATGTCCTGATGGCACCAACGTTGTTAGAATTTGCCGAACGGACATTGAATCAAACGTGGTGGCTGAAACAGCTATGGCTGTGTGTATACCATGGAGCTCCTACAACACGACTTCATACACTATGGGATTATCTTATGAACACAGATGCGTTGTTCAGTTTTCCAACGTTTCTGGGACTTCCACAACTGATACTGTGCAGAAATAATGATTAAATCGGCCGTAGTTAATGAAAGAAAATGGCAAGCCCCCTTTCCTCTTGACTCTACAAGCTAACGCTAACTGAGGCTAACATGGAGCTGTGTGACAAAACTTAACAGGCTCAAGATGACTTTGTTAACCAGACACAACATCGTTAAGTTTACCAACCTGTGTAGAACCTCCACAACTGATGTGGTGCAGCAAACATGGTTATATCCGCCGTAATTAAAGACAGAAAGTGGCAAGTCCGCCCCTCCTCTGAACAATCTAATGAAAGTGGCCTGTGTACAAGGCGCTAATGAGCAATTGAACCGATGATCCAAAATATGACCCAACTGCAATCACGCGACACAATACTGGCGCTTCTTGCGATATCACTTCATCACTTTTTGGTCTGAACCCAGCGTTAAAAGGTAGAGCACATCACTTGTTTCAACAGCCAATCAGCTCGTAGCGACGTCATCTGCTGCTAAGAAACGCAGGCAATAGGAGCACATGCTCTCTGAAATGACAGGTGATTGGCCGAAAATACCCGTGAGGGTCCTCATTTTCTAAAGCCTGTATACAGAAACAAAGAGAGGTGCGAAAGTCTAGTGTTCTTTCAGGCCACCTGAATTACAGTATGCTGAAAGCTTACTGTGGAATTTTTGCCTAATGACATCAAAAATAAACTGCCTACCCCAGCTTTAAGGCAATATTTTTAAAAAATATTGATGAAATATGTTGTTAAAAGCAGTGACATTTAGTCCTGATTCTCTTTACATGGCTCAAAGTCTAAACTTGTAAAAGCTCAGAGCTTTGTGATGAACTCAAAAACACATGCACAAAACAGACTTTTCTTTTTACTTCTGTCTTTACTTTGTATCTGTGATACACATCTAAAAGCACTTGTGAGAAGCTTTACAACAGCAAAGTTGTCTGTCCTTTAGGACTTAGTCTGAAACAGGAGCTAATTTAAGAGCATCCTTCTGAAGACAAACATTTTACGCACCCTCCTTAACTTTGTTTAGCAACCCTCTTGTCAGAGCATCCTGAGAAGCACTCTGTGTGACAGAGGCGGATAGGAGGAGCGCAGCTTGTTTTTCCCCAGTGCACACTGATTTATTATGGAAATCAATTACAAAATGTTCTGGAGGGACACTCCAGGCCTCCTCCTTGGATTAAAAGTTTTCAAAAAATGTTTCAACCGTGCCCTGAAAAGAAAGCTGAATTAATTATTAAATGTGTTCCAAGATGCTGTGGCACATATGTGGCACTAATTAGAGGAAATGAGGCGGGCACTTTATTTTTATGCACCATCCTCTTGGGTTGTCCCAATATTTTGATGTCCTTTGGTCTTTGCTGTAAGATTTAACTAGTATGTTTTTTTCTTCTTTTTTTATCCAAACTCTTCTTAACGTCATCTGAGTAAACATGTTGGTCCCCATTGTTCTATTCTCCTATTTAAAATAAACTTCTCAAAGGGCATGTAAACTGAAGAAATGAAACAGTAGTAATTATCAGAAACAGTGTGTACAGGACTACACTACATTACCTGCCACTGCACAGTAGCCATCTTGCAAAGGAATAATGAGGTATGATTTTCTGAATTACACTGGCCATTACCATGGTAACCACCAGCTGCACACCGATCACACCCTGTGGAAACAGGATGGGGGTTAAAATCACATTTAAAAAGTAATTAGGCATGCAAATAAAGCAGTTACACATACAAAGTACAGGTTTATACATCTACTGATCAAGGCCTTGATTATATGTACTTGGGTGTTTAAAAAAAGCATTAACAGAATTCAAGTGCTGTAATGAGCATGCCAACCAAAAGGCAGCAACATGATCCTAGACAATCAGAAGCCTGAAAAAATCTGTTAGTGACAGGCTAACTGCAACTAGAGGTTTGACCATATTTTACCCAAAACCTGCAAAGTTGGCGGGTAGGGGACTGTGTTGTGTGAGCGCTGGATTACACAGTGACACCTTTGTTTCTAAATGCAGTAAGAGGGTAACTATTTATGTGTAAACATGTGAAAAGTCCTGCTAGCAAGGTTAGCACCAGCACTACATTGCCAAATGTAAACAAAGACGATAATGGCCCAAACTTTGACGTTAAACACAGTAGATAATGGCGCACAATCTCTTGTCAAAGGCTAAAACGCACAAAAAAAGCTATTATTAATATTGCCTGTTTAAAATGTGGAAAAGGTACGAGGCTAAAGCATATTTTCTAATATTTACAGACTCCAGGAATGGATAGAGAAGTACCTTTAGCGACCATGACCCCTGACCTTTCCTATAGCTCCATCATGAGAAGTTCCCACTGTAAACGAAATCTAGCTGTGCATTGCAATGAAATGTGCTAAAAATATTCATAATACCAGTAAGATGAATACTTCAAATTTGCAAGACTGCATGGCAAAGTAATGTGTTTGATTAATAATGCGGCCAATAAAGCAAAGCTAAAATGTTTTAACCATTTGACATGCGACACCGCAGAAATCAATGTTTTCTTTGTAAATATCGCAGAAGGGAATGCTGTTGAAAGATTAGGCTCCACAAGCCTGATTAAGATCCAGAGTTTAAACACCAAATGACCTTCATTTCACTATAAACATCAATGAAGTACATTCTGCAGTGTTGATCTTTTCAGTATTATTCAAATACATTAGACTGGTTAGATTCACAAAAGCAACCCCTCTTCTTTTTCTATTTAATGTAAAAAAAAAAAGAAAAAAATTAGGCTGTTTCAAGGCACTACTGGGTGCAGTATGTCAGAAGGTATTTTGCCGAATAGATTAGTCAAACAACACTGACATTCCTTCCCACTGAGTTATTTTTTCTGAGTGTCTCTCAAATTAATTTACAGAAAATGCACAATAGTGTGATGGATATTCTATATAGGCCTAGTTAGAGAGGACTTACTACTACTACAACTACGACGTATTGCTACACTTACCTCAACACAACAAATGTAATGACAACTATTTTAGACAAATTATCAATTCAAACTTTCATTCAAGAGATGTATTCATTAACTGACCAAACACTGTAATTTGATTACATTTAATAGTGTAAATGCAATGTTCATTAGACTAGACTTCTGTCTACAAAACTGGTCCGAATCTCAGCCTCTACATGCCCAGGAGGATGATCAGCCAGCACTCCTGTGGCAGATACCAAAAGATTTAGCAACATAAGGAGCTCAATATTAACCGAGCACACTTAGATCAATATTCACTTAGGCTTAAGAGGCCAGAATCATTCCCATCATGCTGCGCTTTTATCCACTCACTCTAGGGTAAGATCTGTGGTTGGCCTTACTCTTTGCCAATCGGCAAGAATCATTGATATTTGTGCCTGCAAACATTTGAGCAAAAAGAACCAATTACCCAACTAATCCCCAATGAAATCCTTTTTTTGTCTTTTCTAAAAACAGTCTTATATCTGTAAGGTACTGGCATTACCAGAATCTACACTCACAAACTCTTCTTCACGTAAATATACAGCAGCCTTTGTTTGTACTCTCAACATGTAGTTTTCCCATCAATAATATTAAGCTAAACGAAAACTCACTGCCTCACTCAACTCTGCTCCAAAGGGCCTAAATTCATCCCATGAGAGCAATTGAGAATTCAAATTTTATTTTTCCTAAGGAGGGTCCTGGGGGCAAATTTGAAAATTACTGGCCTATTAAAAATATGTTTTTACAGGGAAATTAATCCAAAACTTAGGCTAATCTTTTCATGAAGTAAAAACACTCAATCTGCTCCAGTAACTTTCCTCAAGCTTCAGTTCACTGTTTTTTATTAGTCTCACACAAAAATTGCAGATATTTTAGTCTGAATTTCTTCAGTGACTAGATGACAAGACGGCCCGCCCCACCGCTGCATAACACTAGTATATACTAAGTGAAGGTTAAACCTATGTCAGACTGAAGAGGGAGGAAGTGAATGACACCTTAACAGAAGAGGTGATGAGGCCAGACCTGTACAGTAGACCTAGATTTTAGATTAGTCACGGGGATCCCCAGTGTCGCCCAGCATGGGGCAAGCTCCAAAAGCCAAAGTCAATACCTGTTCTGGAGTCACAGAGGGGAGAGTGGGTGCCATTAATTTGGCAATCATTCTCACTCAAGATGTGACGTGTGACCAAACTGAACCTCTCTGACTCAAGACATTTCTCCATGTGAGTAACGGTCAGGCTATATAGGTCAAAAGCACACAGCTTTCGTTTGGTGGATGCTGACCATTCTCTGTGGGGGTCCTGCGAGGATCCCAGGCCTGGGGGAAATTGAGCCAGCATGGACTCTCTTATCTTGCCCAGGCCGCTTGACCCCCTCCACACATCAACCAAATGAAATCTGTAGGGGGTGGGGAGTGGGAGCTGCAGTGATAACCACCATCTATAAGAGCTCAAACACCTCACTACTATTTGGCCAAACTCTGAAGCAGTGAAACCTCTTATTGACTGATGCTTACCCAGTTTCATTCATCGTAACTGCTCTTGGTGTGTTTAATCCTTCTCTGTTCAACTACTGACTGCTGGACATTTAAGACTACACCTGGAACAGAAACTCCAGCTTTGGTGAAGAGCAGGCCAAACACAGTCTGTCATTTTTCCTTTCCCCTAGCTTTACTGTATATTCTTGTGGTACTTCCAAACATAGAGGTGGGAATCTCTAGGCACCTAACGATTCAATTGGATTACGATTCAGGGTCTTATGATTATGATGCATCTTGATTTTATCTTAGTATGACAGAGCTAACATACAGCGTGGCTCTTGTCCTGTTCACTTTCACCGTCAACTTAGTAGAAGCCAAAGTGCTTCCAAACGTTAACTTTAATCCACTCTGTGCTGTTCATTTCTCACTGTCAGCCATGTTTCTTTCTTGTTTTTTTTTTTTTTTTTTTTTTTTTTATGAGCTCCCCATAAACTGTACGGGTGTGTGGCATGCTGCTATTCTGTTTTCTGCATTTTTCGTTCCGTCTACATTATTTTATTTAAAATTTTGATTACTGGACATTTTTGAATCAATTCAAAATCGTCCCCGTGCAAATCACAATGCATCTAAGAATCAATTAGTTTCCCCATCACTAATAAAACATTTGAAAAGTCAATGCCTTTTCTGTTTGTTCTACCACCTTGACTTGAACAATGGACAACTACAAATACCTGTAAATCACTTATACATTACTAATGATCACTTATTATGGTAGGTAATTATAACAGTTTTGTCAATAATATCTTGTCCAAGGTGTAGTAACAGGGAAAAATTCCCCATATTAGGACATTCTGACTTTATTATCTGAAGAATAATACAGATCATCACATCTAAATATTCATTATACAAATACAACATGATAAACTTCTTGTTTGTGTGAGAGATCTCCCACACTTGTCCTGTCTCTCTGCTGACGTCCTCAAATGTACTAATGAAGTTTCTGTTTAGATTTCTCAAAAACTTTGTTTCTGACTGAAATTTAATATTTTTTTAATGCTTGAACAAAACACTATCTCGGATGTCCATTCTCTGACCGGTGTATATGCAATAAACATCTTTGATCTCTTCCAATATGTTCACATTGCAAACATTTAAACCCAACTCTAATATGAAATAATTACACCAAATAAGCAATGACAACAAATGTAATCAGAGCCTTAAATATCCCATGGCTCGAAGGTCTGAGGCCATTAAAAGGTTATGCAGGCACATTGATAGAAAGGTCTAATGACTAAAAGATTATCTCAGAAAAACAAAGTGGATGTGGAATCCAAATAAATCACAGATGTTGTGTTGGAAATATACTGTCTTCACTGTTTATATCATTCTTACCACCAGAGTGGCATGCTGACACTAAGTTAAAGGTTCGGAACTACTGTTAATCGGCTCACATACTACATTGTTTAGACTCAAATGTGATGGTTACTAAGGAGGTCATCTGATCTAGCAGTCCAGCCCCATTAGGAGATTCTTCTCTGAGATACATGCAGTTATGTAGTCAACTAGCCTGCTGTTTTGAGCTTAACAGCTGCAGAACTTCTAAGGCTGTTTAAGTTTAGTGACTGATACTAATAAAAAATATATATATATATATGAAAAGACTGACATGTAATACACAAGCCTTTGTTTTCCCCCTGTAGTTAATGTTCATGTGAAGAGCTCAGATGTATTAAAATCTTTGAGATTTATCAT
>JAQFJA010000022.1:23182413-23195682 GCA_029874485.1 Naso brachycentron
TATCAAATTTTCAGATAATCCCAAGTCTGTACTGTGAAAGATCCCTTCCAAGTTATGTCTCAAAGTAAGGACAGGCCAAAATGTCCTCACTCTCCGAAAAATGTCCTCACTCCCAAGGTCTAAAAATCAAATTGATTTTCACAAAGACAGGTGTACAAACACACACACACACACACACACAATTTCCAGATGGCCATAGAGTGTAAATGCCCTGACAAACACAACAACAACAGATTCCCTGAACCCAAACCTGAGGCCATCTTCCTCTCAGCACGCACCGTCTTCAGAAGAAAAACAAGTCCTGCATCCTGACTCTTAATACAATTTTTCCTCTCAGCCCCTTTCCTTCATTTCCTTTTGTTTCCTCCATCTCTAACCTCTGCCTGGAATCACAGCAAAGTTCCTCAGCGAAAGCAGTGTGTTCTACTCATCACCAACACTTTTACAGATCCGCGGCCAGACGGTGGTGATTTGTGCCTGTGTTAAGGCAGAACTACTCCTTGCCTCTTTCACAATATAGATTGCTGCCATTATCTGGAGCTATTCCTCCAGCTGACACAGAAAAGAAGAAGAAAACATGGGGGGAGAGGATGAAGGAATTTCACCCAACCACTGTATGAATTGCTGATGGGACCTGAGTGACAATTTGGTATGCAATTGTCAGCGTCAGTCACAGAGACAATGTCGCGTCTGATTCCCATCTTCAGTGGCTACAATCTGCTGTGAGAGGACAGTTCTCCATTGAGGAAGTCCAATCAGCATTAAAACGCTTCTGGCTGATAGGGATTAAATAGGGTTTGGGGATTAATTTTGGTTAGCATATATGCTATTATATACACACACATACACATTTAGGAGCGGCCAAGACCTTTGACGGTGGCAGAACCTGACTAATTTTTTAAATAATGAGGAGTGAAAGCAGCGGAAATGCAAATTCTACGCTGTCCTCTTTCACATTGAGGAATTAAATCAAAGCTTTTGTGGCTGCTGGGCATTGAGGGTGGGAAAAAACAGCAAGGCGAGGGGGTTCCTCGGGCCACTCGTTTGGGCTGTGAATGAGCCGGTGCCCGAACGCGAAAGATGGTGTGCCAGTGGTGTGCTCTCTGCTAATTGATTGCCTCTGCTAACAAGAGCATAATGTATTCTATTGTGATCATCCTTTGCCCATGTTCATTAAGCCAGGAAGCAGCACGATCTTTTCTTTTTGTCTCACTCTGGCCCCTTTTTCTCTCTCCTGCTCCTCTTATCCCCTCCTCCCCATCCCCTTTTTCTTTCCCACTCCTCTTCTATCTGCCCCTCTCTCTCTCTCTCTCTGTCTCTCCCGCGCAGGATGGGGAAGGTGATGCAAAGGTGGTATGACAGGCAAAGCATCCCTCACCATCCCAAATGTAAAAACGAAGAGGAACAAAGGACAGATGGAAGGAATGGAGTAGGTGGCTGGTAGGATGATGCAGGAAGGAAGTGTGGATGAAAGGAACGAGAGGGAGAGACAAGGACGAGGGATGCCGGCTGAGAAGATGGAAGAATACAGAAACAAAAGGAAGATGGTGGGAAAGGAAGACACAATGCGAGTGTGGAAGGAAAAAAGATCAAGATCAGAGAAGCGCCTCTCGCCATCTCCCTCCATCCCTCTCTCCTTTCTCCACCTCCCCCCCTCCCCACCCCATCCTCTGTTCCTGTCAGGTTCCCACTCGCTCCTGCTCTCTCCCCCACACCTCTTCTTTTTTTTTACCCCCCTTCTCCCCTCTTGCCCCTTTTTCACCCACCTCCCATTCCCCGCTTCTTCTCCTCACCCCATCTCTGGTTCGCCTCTTAATAAGAGCTGGCGGGACAATAGTACCATTGTTGCCCGTGTTTGGGAACCCTGGACTGAAACAATCGCTGTTTACCCAAGCAGTGGCAGAGCCTGGA
Organism: Naso brachycentron; assembly: GCA_029874485.1. NCBI lineage: Eukaryota > Metazoa > Chordata > Actinopteri > Acanthuriformes > Acanthuridae > Naso > Naso brachycentron. The sequence continues at coordinate 23,184,325 of JAQFJA010000022.1, forward strand.
CCCTCTCGTTCATTACAGCCGGGCCAAGTCTGATTAAGTCTGTTCCGCAAGTGCTACAATAAGCCACTGAGTCAGCTGCTACGACTCATCCACTCTTTTCCCTCTCTCTCCATCTCTTTCTCCAACATTTCCTCCCTTGTCTCTCTTCTACAGTCATAACTTTATTCATATTTTCTCCCTCCCCGTATGCCTGTCCCTGCTTCTTCCACTTGCCAGCAATGTTGCCCTCTGTTTTACATATTGTTCATCACAAATGACCAGGAGAATCACATCCACCATAGGAGGAACATACGAGAGAGAAATAAACACACTGAGAAAAAAAAAGGAAAACAGAGCAGAGATGGTGTATAAATGACAAAGTATTTCAAAAGCCATTAGTCGAATCTGATCTATTTTCAAAATGACCTTCATAATCTAGGACAAAGCTAAATTCTTTATTAAAAATTCCCACTAGGTTCGAACATGCTGCAGGCACTGGCAATATGACTGACTGCGAGGAATGAGAGAAAACTCTCTCTCCGTAATGGTCTCAGATCATAAAAAAAATTGGCATGGAGGTAACGTTATCAAGCTGATGCTTGTGGCGGAGACGCACTGAATCAGTGGATTGAAAGCCTTTTCACTCAACCACATCCCTCAGCTCTGCGGCTTGTAACACTAGCATGCAACCCGCGCTATGCAAAGCAGCATCATGAATATGCGTAATTAGGTGGGACTGGTGTAATTTTTCTGGGTTATGGGACGTGACATTTGTGGGGCAGGAGCATACATCAGCGTAAGCACGACTGACAAATGCATAATCCCTTTCTCTGCAATAAGGCATTTCACACTTTGCAATACAAAATATACAGTTTGGCTTCATACGCTTAATGGCTGCATGTAGAAATGCACAAAATCATTCAGATAAGCACACACACGCAGCCATGCATGCATGTGCAGAGTTGGATGTAAACGCAAGAGAGAAATATGTGCATTTAACACACACACGAAGTCTAGATCACAGTTCACTTGAAAAAAAAAAAAAAAAGCTGTGTACAAATAACACAACAGAGAAGCACATTTACTACATTTGTGTTTGTCATTGAGAAAGCAGAAAATAAAGGTTGTGTTGTGTCTTTATGCAGCAGACATGAGGATATCAGAGGAACGCAATTACTCAATGAGAATGGAGGAAACTTGAAATAAATAAAAAATAAAATAAAATATGCCCAGCCTTGGAAGGCAGAGGGACACAAAGAGCGCTATTGCCAAGCAACAAGGTTAAAAGAAAACTGATTTAACATAATATGCTACTAGATATCAGGCGGTAATGAGCTTCAGACGTTGTTGTTAGCAACCAGGAAAAGCAGTGCAGCTGATGAGAGAGTCGCAGCAAATTTCTCTCCTCACATGGAGATGATGTTGAGAAATCTACAGAGATTTTCTGCTTTAGAATTATTTTGTAACTTGACAACTCTGAATTACAAAGCGTCTATTGTAATATATGTTTTTTTTTCTTTTTTTTCCATTAATATTCAATTTAGATGAACATTCAAAGAAATGAACATGCGAATGCACAAATAAGGACAGGCACACGGGCATAGGTACACTGACAAAAGCATCTATTAATAATTGGATCATATTCTTACACAACCAGACACACACACACACACACATGTGCGCACACTTTCAGCACACCTCTCCAGCTCTTCAGAGAGAGCCAATTTATAGATATTGTACTGAACCCCCCCTCACCACCTCTCGCCTCTCTCTTTGCCTTGCCATGCCCCTTTCCCTTTCCCCATTCACCCACACACACGCACACACACACACACACACACACACACACTCACACACACACACACCGGCACGCACACCACCCTGCCACAATCCACCGCCCTGCCACACATACCGAAGTGGAGGACACATCCCTCATAGCACCCAGGAAATTAACTTGACATTTGATGCAGACAGAAAAAATATATTTCGGTGGGGGGAGGAAAAAAAAAACAAAGTGTACTAAAGCACAGATAGCATAAACCCATCCCTTGTTCACCCTTCCCTACCCCACCCCCTTAAGCCCAGGGACGCATTCGAGGGGGATTTTAGCGATCTGCAATGCAGACGCCACTGGGTGCCCACGGAAAAATGAGCTTCATCTTTTGCCTGTCCTTCTCAGTGGATGCTGTCTGTCCCTCTTTGTTTCCATCTTTTATGAAGCCGACGCTCTATTTTCATATTCACTTCCCCTCCCTTCCAGTTTGTGTCTTTCTATTTGGAGGAACTCAAAAAAAAAAAAAAAAAAAAAAAAATATATATATATATTTTTTTTTTTTTTTAATTTTATAAAAGAGTAATGGAGAATCACTTGAAAGCAAATGCATTTGAAATTAAGGCACACCTTTAAGCCACTCCTTTTCAGAACGAGAATGTTTGTATTTTGGTTGCCATCCCATTTTTCTTTTTAATTTTGCATTTATCTTCTGAAATACTGGCCACTGATACACACTTATATCAGTTTGCTGGGTGATTTTTAATTCAAACAATGGTGTAAATCTGGGCAAAGCACCCCAAAACATATGTTGTCCAGTTGCAGTTTTGTACAAAGCATAAAAAGACTCCTTCCCTAACAGTGCAGCTACAATTTAATATGAGCAGACAAGAAAATAAAGTGCGTTGTGATCTTGCATATGTTTGATAAGATTAACGATCGAATCAAAGGCCAGGTAGTAACCTCGGCGAGGAGCCCAAACACCAGGAGCGAGAGAAGGCCACAATTAATATATCATTATGCACAGCTACAGTTTATACACGCGAACACACACAGAACACACAGCAAGACCGCCGACCAGCTAGTGTCTGTCTCAATATCCCTGCATTAGACATGCAGGAATGCTAACGTCATTATGCACAATTGTGAATGTCTGTCTGTGACCCCCCACCCCCAACATATTGTGTCTGCGACTAGTCTGTGTGTGTGTGTGTGTGTGTGTGTGTGTGTGTCTGAAAGAGGGAAACATTATTTAAATCTAATTTTTTTTATAAGCATGTTGAAACTAATTATTATTACTTGTTCTGCATGTATAGAAACCTCTGATTGTGACGTTGTTGTTATTCTATTACATAATTCTAGGATTTATCTTCCAAAAAGGATTGAATAAAAGTTAGAACTTATTTGTGGTGAAAAACACACAAGCATATTTTACACCACACACTGTGAACACTCTGTAACCCAGTGTTCTATAATGAATTATTTAAAAAAAAAAAAAAAAAAAGATTATATAATTCAGGATGAACGCAAATTGACTTTTATCCTTTCAGTGCACAAATGAATCTTTTTGCACTTTCTGTGCTGGTGCAGTTGTGATCATTTTCAGATGCAGTAACCCAACCAGTGTTTTAAAGCTTAATGGTGAGAACCAATTTAAGTAAACAGGAAAATAAATATGGGCGTGCTTTTCTTTTCAAGGCAAGAGAAAAAAAAAAAAGTACTTTTGCCTCAGTTACTAAACATACATCCGAACATGTCACACGTTTAATAAAGTTAAAGTTTGACTAAAATGGTGAGGAAGAGAGGAGACTCATCAGTGCAGGTGTCACTAATCTGCTCTGCATGTCTGAGGCGATGTGGTCAAAATATTGCATCATCTCAACACGTACTGCTGTTGTCTCACATTTGCGTTCCTTGTGTTTCAGAGCAGCCACTGCATTTTGTTGCATCATAAAAAATAAATTTCCAGCAAAAAAGAAAACAAAACAAAGCCACATATTGTTTAGGCATTGTAAGTAAACAGATCTATCCAGTGTTTATAAGCAGAGGAAACTCTACAAAGTCCTGCTTTTATGCCAAACTCTGTGCAGGAGAGATTTACAATCAGATTTGAAAGCAATATATTTTTAGTTATCTGCCACAACCTAAAGGAAAATTGTCCAGCAAGTGTTGTATACAAAGTCCTTGGCATCCCTCTGCTTATACAAACTCCCCCCCGCTACCTCGCTATTCCTTGCTGCCAGCGATTTGCATACATTTGCATGATTTTACGATGTGCATATCCTTTGTTCTGACTGTATGATGATGCAGAAGAAACCCTCCCTACGCAGCGCTACTACACAGCCCGCTGAAAGCTACTTGGATATTAAATTAAAAAAAGAAAAAAGAAGGAGAAGAAGCAGTGGTTTTATCTGTTTTAATTATAAATTGATAAGAAGAGATTTTCCACAAATACCAGAGTCATGGCGTGCTACACCAGTGATAATGTACTGCATCAGAATGAGGTGGAAAGATGAGTACATTCTAGTTTTGTGGAATTTTTGAACAACCATGGAAAGGACATATTGTGCTATCGCTAAGAGGCATGAGCATCTGCAATATATAGCACGGGGGAAGGATTGCATCCAAGCATGAAATATGGAATTACTTGACAAATAGGAAATAGGAAAATTATAGATGGAAACTAAATCACTGAAAACGAAAAAAATCCCCCCAACATATTTAACAATATTTTCATAAATAATGTAGTATTTTCTCCCTTAGTTGCCCTTCTGGTTTCAGTCATTATTCATAATTGTTTGCTACTGTATTACCTGATCAGAAAGAAATGAGCCCTTTGTATTCGCTTCGCTATCTTTACTGTGCAAAATTGCTCATTTGGATGTTTGTGAATGGACCTACTGCAAAGTCTTCCTGTACGCTGGCATCTTTTGTTCTCTGCTGTTGTTCTTTTTTTTCTGTACAGACACACGCAGATGCACCCACACACACGCATGCTTTAGCACTCCTTAATCATGCAGGCACATGCAGACGACTTCATTAATCGCTTTGGGCCAGCACTGATGATACAGAAGGCAGTCTACAACGCTGGAGGGTTTATATTCACGAATGCGGCCGCTACATTATGAATGCTCACCCCTGCTGGCACTATAATAGTAAGCAGCTGTACTCTAACTATATATGCCTGATAGACGATTATGAGTATAGCATAAGAAATGAGGGGATGCAATGTAAACAAACTATAGTGTACAGTAAGCATTCTGTGTTTTCATGGGTGTGTGTCTTAAGGTTAAGCAAATCATACGCATGCAAAAAAAAGAAAAGAAATCCTTGTCCTCAATTCAAGCGGAAATGTTTCCTGAAATAGTCACAGTACACACTGTACATGCAGTGTGTATCTGCAAAGATGAAAATTTGTCCTGATTTCCTGTTTCTGCTTCAAACTCATGACCCTGCCATATTCTGCACCCAGACGATGGCTTATGGAAGGTCACGTATTACTCAGAAAAAAGCCAACCTTTCTAACTAAATAATGCAAAGTCAGATATAGGGGTCTGATGACCCTGACACACTTTAAGGGTGGAGATTTTAGCAGAGAGAGTGAGGTCTATAAGGTGATAGTTTTGTATGTATAGAAAGTGCCTGCAAAGAGACTAAGCAGATAAATGCATTTACTGGATCATCTCGTGAAAACTATGACAACAGAAACGGATGAAATTTTTGGATTTTGAAAGCTTTTTAAAGCTCTTCAGCAAAGTGTTCGATAACGCTGTTGACCCGCCTCTATTATGCACTGACACAGTTCTAAAGGTAACCTCTCCCTCTTCCACAAAGGGCTAATGCCTTTTTTAATTTTATCCCTTTAACATCTCCAGTCAACCTGACTAACACCATCGACAAGGATCCTAACTACAATCACAAAAACAGTACATGTTGAAATACGATTATATATATATATATATATATATAGTATACACAGCAATGCAAAGATATGACATAAGTGTCAAATCTATATACAAAGGTGATTTCTGCAAATGCACAGCAGATTTTGCTATAAGATGCCATCCCTCTGTGTTATGATCTGGATGGCTGCAGATTTGAGCACTGACTTTTCCTACCCGGTGACTTGCCCTTCCCTTCTAATTGGTCATACCGTGCAGCTCACCAAATGTGTGTTAGTATTGGGAGTAATTAGGGTGAGTATCGCCAGCGCACACTGAGGCCCATGGGCGCTGACATACCACCTCTTACCTTCAGCCACTTATTTTTATTGTTTTCAGCATCACTGAGAAATAAACTTTTGACTCTACAAACTCAGATCATCTGGAGTCACTGGGGTATTTTCATTTGGTTCGATTTTTTTAGAGGTGTTACTGTGTAGTTCCCATGAGCACAGCAAAAGCGTAAAGCGCTATTGTGTAGATGTCAATAGTTTTAGCCAGTTTAAAGAGACATAGTCAAATGCGAAATGTAAAAAAAAGCAAAGATGCTAATCAACTGCTTCTGCCAGCTAATTTAATAATTATTTACTTGTCACAAGAGCAAGTTCAGCTCATTAAAATGTTTGTCTCTCTTCAATAATATTAAATGTCAGATGTAATAATAGCTGGATGTCTAATTGATGGAGCAAGATGTCAAGCACGCATGCAAATAATCCCAGGGCCGATGGCAATTACTGTAACCACATGAATTTCAATAGCTAGAGGGAATTTTTGAAATCACTTCCTGGTTGTTGCTTCGGTTGCTGTGTATGTGTGCGTAAGCGTGTGTTTGTGTGTTATGTTGTGTTGTTGTGATGATGAACAGTGAACAGTAACCTCTGTTTCCCCTGTGTTTCTTGTCTTTGGTATGGACCACAGGGCAAAGAATGGGTCATGGGATTTGATATTGCCCACGATCACATCGCCTGAGCTCCCTTCAAACCGCTCTTATTCTGTTTACTGTGTCCTCTGGACCACTACTAACACTATGCCTTCATCCAACACACACATGGGCTAACTTTGCTGCAGGCAAACAGACACACATGGACACAGACTCACACATCAGCACAGATAGGCACAGATGGGGAAAACGCTCAGTCAAAAGCCCTGCCAACAAAGGAATTGGGCTATTTTTGATAAATACAATTAGTATTTACATCTAATCTAAATCATGTGTCCGGCAAAATAATTCAGAGCTAAGCGATTTGTGAATTTGATAAAGGGTGAGCCACAAATTTTGTACACTTAGTTTTGTTTAAAGCAGTCAATGAGTTTGTCCTTGAATTATCAGAGGTCACAGTATTCCACAAATCTGAATAATATATTTTTGGATAAATAAATGGATGGCAGACAATATACACCAACTAATTTAGCCCATGTAGCATATGTAGACCCTCTCTCTCTCTCTCTCACTCACACACACACACACACACACACACACATACACTTTGACTTATTAACTCAAGCTCACCGTTGTTGGTCCAGTGGAGAACAAAATCCCAGACATCTCACATGGTCTTCTACTTTCCTCCTTTCTGCAGTTCTCCATGGCTTCTTTTCTCCATCACTGCAGCAACAAAAGACACACACACACACACACACACACACACACACACACACACACACAAGTGCAGGGAGTGAATACACCTACCAAGAGGTAACCTTTACATGCTGAATAACTCTTCTTGAACAAACCACAATTAACATGTTTCCACTAAAAAGAAAGGAGGGAGAAGCAAATGCACAAGAAGAAGGAAACGGACGTAGCATTTACCATCACTAGGTTTACGTGCAGGAATTCAAAATGGCAATAACTTTGTGCAAATGTCGTCTCAACCTTTACACTTTGCCACAAATAGCAAGTCAAACTTGGGTTCTTGATGGCACATGAGCAGCTGGTTCGCAGATCTTTTGAAGGTCATGGGAGTATTTGGGGTTTTTTTTTCATATTTTTTAAATATTTACAGGAAAACTTTGTTTTTAATACAAACTTAAAATCTGAAATAGCATAATTGATATTTAGATACTTAAATATCTCATTAGAAATCTGATTATTTTGGTTAAGGTAGTAACATCACCAGGCTAATTCTGCTGCTAACGTTGCTTCAACTTCAATTTTTTTGAACCCAACAGCCCTTGACCCCTGATTCCTGTCACTGGAGTGAGGAGGTCAAAGGTCAAATGTCAAGGCTAAAGGACAAGTCCATTTGACACCAAAGAAACCATTATAGATTGTAGCAGCCTGTGGAGAGTTCCACACCTAATTCTTGACCTCACACAGCAACATGCCAATGAACTGGAGTGCATCCCTTAACAGTCTGAAACGTTTTGTTTCAGTTATATTTTAGCTTTCGCCCTTTAAGCCTGTAAACAGACGGTACTGCTGACATTCTCCTCATGTGAAGAAGCCAGTCAAAAACTGCTCAAAAACGGGTCAAATGTCAAAAGTATTTTTTCTGAACAATAACTGCAAAAAGTGCACTTTTAATTTTAAGAGATTCTTTTTAATCCAAAGTCTATGACAGTTCATTTCATTTCCATGTGGCAGTTATTATTCAGTAGGCTCATACGTAGAGAAAAACACAGTATATTATCCATATACTTTTTTTTTTCTTCTCTGGATTTCTTTCTTGCTGTGTTCCCAAGTGATTGTGAGGCTGATGTCAATATCAAACTGACAGATGCCACGTTTTATTAGAGCTCCATACCGAAGTGCACACACATTGCATTTGCACACACACACACACACACACACACACACAGTCAGGATGCTAGTGTACAAGACAATAATCAATAAAACAACCACACAAGATTCTTTAGATTTCTCGACTTTATTTATGTTTTCATGCCAAATACAATCTACAAAAAAGCATTACACTCAAGGCTCCTAAAATAAAAACGTGAATTTCTGATGATCGGAACCTTTAAAATCAATTAACACTTCAAAAGTGGTAAAAAAAAATTAATAATTAATAATAAAAGCCATAGGGATATCTTTACACAGTGCATATTCTCATACTCCCCGCTGCTATGTTCTACACTGCTATGAATGTGTTTTGCGGTTGTGTCGCAAACCAGTGTGTGTGCATGTGTGTGCATGTGCGTGTGTGTGTGTGTGTGTGTGTGTGTGTTTCTAGCCCTACGGCAGGGTTTAGGGTAACTATACAGCGCTCCCCCCTCCACCTTCAACCCGTTCCCTTTGCGGCTTGTGTGGCTTGTCTCATCCCATCTCCCTCCTGCTCCTCTATCTCCCTCCTCCGCTCTGCACCCCCCCTCCTCCCCACCACCACCACTCTGCTTCTAGCCTACATGGGTGGGTAGGGTGAGTAGGGGGGCAGGGTGGGGGGGCTACATTGACGACGACAGTGCCAAGAATCAACTCCCTGCTTTCTCTAAGGCAGCAGTGTGGTGATGCAGATGATGTTCAATCTGATGCAAATTGCATAACGTATATATATCATGCAGTCACACACACACACACACACACACACACAGGCAATATGAAATAACATAAAAGGCGCATATAAAAGACCTGCTAGGATTATTTTTACAGAGTGGGAAAATTACGTTAAGGTGAGCTGCGCTGATGCGAAACAGTGTGACAAATTTTTAAATTAGAAAAAAAAAAAACTACAGCACAAACTGTGTATCTTGATTTACGTGATGCAGAACTGACTGTGCCTCCCTCACACTGTGTGACTCCTCACCAATAGCACCTACCTATATGACAAAAAGAAGTAGTCATAGAACAAAAGCATTTCCTTTCACGAGAGGTGTGTCTACTCTCCACCCTGGTGGCTTCCAGTGTTTCATTATCCAAAGTCGAGGTCTGCTTTGCCACCCAGCTCCCCCATGCTGCCTGTCTCATTTCCTCCCGGTAACAATCCATTAGCCAACGCCAGGCTCAAACACGCAGCCGCTTAATTATTCTCACTTCTTTGGCAGCACGCCGGGGCGTACCACTCATCAGAGGAAACAGGGAGGTAGGGAAGGGGAACAGCTGATATTGTATGTATACTTTATGCATGTAAAAAAGGGACGGCAGCCTGAATATGCAAGGATGCAGCTCATACCGCCGCAGTATCTGCATACACGACACACTTCTAGTATTTGTACGTGATGACCTCCAAATGAACAATTTAGCAATAAAGATTTAACTCAAGAAATAAACTTTCACATAATTTTAAACAAAACTCTAATTGTAGCAAATGACAAACACCTCCGAGTTAAACATATGCGTATATATATATGCGTGTGTGTGTGTGTTTGTGTTTATGTGCGTGTGTGTGTGTGTGTGTGTTTATGTGCTTGTGTGTGTGCACTTATATCCAATGTAATGCAATGCATTTAAGTTTCATCATAGTAAATTCTCTTGATTGTGGATATTTTGGAGGTTTAGAGACTGAAAATGAAAAATAAAGTTTATTTTGCTTTTGCCGCTTTTACTCTGCATTTGAATGAATGTTTTCCATTCAAACCAGAACTGTATATGAGATGACATCTTGATTTTGGATCATGGAGTTAGCATGAGAGCATGAGATATTTATTCTACCTGCTTATTTGGTCAATTTGCAGCTTTACTTGGTCCTCTAGTTGCAGGTTCGATGTGTAAATTTCTGGCACTTGTAATAAAAAATGTCATGTACAGTTCTTCCTCTAACTGAGTAGTTGGGTTACACACAAACATGTATGATAATGTTGTGTAATTTGTGTAAAGATTTTGAGGGACAAAACAACACAAACTGAATTTGAGCGGTAAAAAGTATGAAGTTGAGATGGGGGCAGCAAACAGCAGGTGCTCAAAAAGAAAGCAGGACAAAAACTAAAGTGTGTGTGACGCGCGTGACGTGCGTGTGTGCCTGTGTGCATGTGCTGATCAGCAGTATATTTTAGTCAATCACCTAAACACATACAAACACATGCTCTGATTCTGCCCACAGTTACACCTGTGGTAACAGAAAATGTGCTGAATTTTCCCCAAGATGTTGAGGTGGTGAACTCTCTACTTGACCTCTCTCTCTCTCTCTGCAGTGCAAAATTCTACTAAAATATTGCACGATTTACACCCATCAAAAAGATGGAATTTGAAGTGAGAGCCTGCCTCTATATTCTTGGTGAAGGCCTGGTGTCCTGTGCAAATGAAGTAAATGAAGCACTGGTCACTATTCGAGCAAATACAGTAACCTGATTCATCAGCACTTCATAGATTCTTCCTACTTTGGATGACATTTTGTGTTCAGTGTCCTTTTGTTGCAGCCAGTCTCCATTGTTATGCAGGACGTGCAGCATTTCTCTGTTTACCTGCTTTTTCTGTATTAATAATGTGTTCTTTAGGCATGTTTTGCACACAGCGTTCCATGCACCGCACCAAACTCTGGTCTATCATGGGGTTTCTTTGCAGTATATTTTCACATCTGCAAAAAACAGGTCTCCACATTTTCTCTTCGTTTAGTATGCCAACTATTCAAACCATGCATATTGCAAGTCGTTTTTGCTTCTTTTGTTTTTTTGGTCCATTTTTTGTTCTGTATTTTTATGTGCATAAAAATAGCTGATCAGAAACATACCTGCTTGCTTTGCAGGCAGAAGTGAGTTTTAATTCAAGATTAAAACTAGACTTTCTCTTTT
>JAQFJA010000022.1:23228055-23238965 GCA_029874485.1 Naso brachycentron
CTATCGCAATATTTTGTACAACAAATAATTGTCCACTGAAACTTAATAAATGTGACAGCCCTATGTGTGTCCATTAGTACGACAGTCAGCCAGAGCTGAGAGATAGACAGATGGAATAACAGCATGTACATGGTTGCATGAGTGCATGTAAGACCCTACCTGTATTACCTGCACTGGGGGGTCTGTGAGTAACTCCGGGGGACATGCTGTTTCTCTGTAGGCCATGGTGCGCCAGTGGCAACAGGTTGTGGTTGCCTAGGGAACCGCCAGGATGGCTGTAAATGAGATTGTTCTGGTTGCTTACGGGAATGGACACAGGCATGTCATAGTTTGATGGGGGCACGGCCTGCTGAGAAGAGAGGGGAAAAAGAAAGACACATGGCACAAATTTGATCAGATACCAACAGTTGAGTAAATGTTAGAAACAAACTGAAACAAACTAGAGGCTTTTGAGTAAAGGGATGGAGTCTGAAAGAGAGAAAGAGATGAGGGAAACACACAAAACGACAGACAGCCTAATTCGAAAGGACAAACGGACAGCTAACAAAAGACAGCCATGCATAGACGAAAGGTACAGAGAACAAATACTTTGAAAAGACAGTATGGATGGTGAATGGGAGCACTGCACAAAAATGAAAGGGTGAGAACGTAGAAAACTCCGCTCAATTTATAGTTTGGCAACATGTCATTCCAACTTGATTCAGCATAGGTAGGTCACTTTTGAGGCTACTATCCTCCTGTAACTGACATGTTGTGACATTTGCCATTGTGAAGGCAAACAGCTGAACTATAAGGAAATATTGTGATGCGGTCACTGCATTTATGTACCCTTAGATGCATTCCTGGTTTATGACATTTAAGAAATAAGAAGGCTATGGTTTACTGGGAATAAAGCCAAAGGCGTCCCACTGTTCTAAAAGAGCTAAAGATAATTCAGTCTGTCTTCACCTCACTAAAAAAAGGCTGCACTACTCTTTGCAAAAGTAGCTTCTAGACTGGAGAACTGAACGCAATTAGGAATAATTTATTTTTCTGTCATATGGATCTAATGCAAAGTGTTTTTAAGTGGTAGACTCAGATCAGTCAGCAGTCTCATCAGGAACATTAGCAGAGGTAGCCTGCCGGCCCCAGACGTCTAGTTTGTCATGTTTATTGTGTCACTTGGCAGAAGGGCTTAACCTTGGGAGCGCCCTGGAAGTGGTTGATCCTGCATGTTAGCTTTAGGAAGTACAAAATAGGGCCCTAAATTACTGCCATGTGTCTCCGAGTCATGGAGAGAGAGAGAGAGAGAGAGAGGGAGAGAGAGAGAGGGAGAGAGAGAGCGCATCGGGGGTGATCATCAACCACGCTTACGTGGAAGTGGGACGTGTGCCTTAGCATTGATTTGTATTCTTCAATTTTATACCTTTTGCTAATGTTCGTTTTGCAAGCCAAATATTATTTCAAAGTGCAAAGATGATTACTTTAACCGTATTTCATTGCGGGGTCTCTGCACGTTTTGCTTTTACTGCAACTTTACGCAGGAGTGGGCTCGCCAAAAGCTATGGATGCTTTCCTTTATAACCACTGACGGACTGTCTCTGGTTTTACTTTTTGAAGACTTTCAGTAATTTCTTCCATCTCAGATTCCTTGTTGGAGTTTTTATAGCTCATGACTTCTATGTGCAGTCGGGGAGATCGGGGGAGCTGCGTCTGTGTGCACATTTGGGTTTACACACACCCCACGTCTCTGGGTGTAAGGGCCCCGTCTGCGAGCTGTCCTTAAACCGGTGCCATCCTTCCTGTTTTCACTCGTCTTCCTCCTCCGCCTCTCCCCACAGTCCCCTCAACAGTCCCCTGCAATCCAGAGGCCCAGTGCTTGGCAGCCACCCTGACCACACACTGAACTGCCACTTGTTGTGTGCAACGCCCCCTCCCAACACCACCCCCATCCCCACCCAGCTCCGATCCCAAACCCACTCCACCCCGCCACGCCAGCCCCAGCTCACCAACCCCTGCCTTGCTTCTAACCACATCTCCCCCTGCTCCGCGTGGCCCAGACACTACTGTTCTTCTGTGAATTATCTACCATGGAATTATCTCTTTCTCTGTAAGACTAGAGAACTAACCATTCCAATATGGTGCCCTTTGAATGAAGGGGAAGCTCAGTTTACACAGAAATCAGACTTTGTTTTGTGGTTTCTGGCATCTGGTTGTAGATAAAATTCTTCTGAAAAATTTACACTAGATTATATAAAAATGCTGCAGCCATCCATTTACAAAGATAATATTCGACTGAACAGTACTTGACTTTTGTTTATCTTAGTTAGGACAAGAGATAATTGAGTTTCGTGAGGTGCAGTGCTTAAGAGTGTGTGAATGTCTGTTTCATTGCCACATTGTCTGTCCTTGTTGTTGCGGGTGACTGAGCGCTGTGTTTTGGTGCAGGAAAAGGAAAAGCACATGCAGACCGCACCTCCCCTGAGAGCCAGGCAAGGCATTATGGGTAACGGGTTCAAGGAGGGAACCCAGTAAGGTTAAAATTTGTCATGGGAGAAAGTTTACAATTACTGTAGCAAAGTTGTTATGGTTACTGTTAGCAAATTAGAGGACCGCTCCTCAACTGTAATCAAGCAAAAATCAAAGAACTGTCATTTCATTCAGTGTAAGTATACAACAGAACCTCTGTCTAGCATTACTCGCACTCTCACTTTGTGTATTTAGTCTTGTGGCAAACAATGGTGGTTAGCTGGGTTAGCTCAACAGTTACTGGCCAGTCAGCATTTTGTTAGCCTGCTGAGTGTGCAGCTTAGCGTCAACCCCGTACTTACAGGTATCTTATGGGTTTTAATCATGTGATCAAACTCCTCGTTAATCTGTTTGTATTTCTCCTCAGTGCGTGGGGTGAGGATGAGAGCAGACTCGAGCTCCGGGCTCTCGCCGCCTTTGATCTCCTTCTTGCTCAATGCCTGCCGGGTCCCACAACCAGAGAGAGGGACGGAGGGAGACACAGACAAAGGGACGAAGAGATGGATGGTAGGAGCAGGGGACAGAAATGAGGAGACAAGGACAAGGGACAGAAAGCAGCGGGGGAAAAAGGGGGAAAGAAAGGAGAGAAAGGTGAGAGGAAGGCTCAGGGTTCTACGGGAGGTACTTACACACAGTCTCTGTCTGCTGATCATCAGATCAATGTCCTCGTTTATTTTCCTGTACTTGTCCTCGGACTCGGGGCTGTGGCCGACCGAGTCGTCTGCGTCGGGGTCTGGGCTGTCACAGCCGTTTAGGCCCTTCTTTCTCAATGTCTGCAAACAGAGCAGTTGTACAACATAGTTGAAGGGCTTTTAGGGGTGGGAACAGTAACTCAGGTGAACAGTTTGGGAGGGGAAAAATGGTGATGAACTCAAGAGGCACTTTTTAAAAATGACCCTGACAAAAGTTGACCAATTAGAGGGAGTTTGGAGTATTTTACCTGAAGGTATATCTATCTGTCCATCTATAATTACCAATTCATTTTAACTCGGTCTCCAAAGTACTTTTGTGATTAGATAAATGGTTTCTTTTGAGAAATTCTTCTACAAAAGACCTTTAACTTGTTTGATTAATCATTTTCCGCTCTGTCCTCCATCAACCTGGGGAGATGCGAGAACAGACTGGCTGCTTTGTCAACAAGTAAACATGCAGCTTAAACATTCACAATGGCAAAAAAGATTTCATCGCATCCAATAACAAGACACAAAAAAATGATCAAACTCTTGACGTAATGACAAATCACGGGACCTTTAAACCTCATAATAACACAGGAAAAGTCATTAAGGTAAAACACAATTTTGAAACCATAATCATCAGTGGGTCATGAAACAGAATTAAAATACAGTTGAGTTCATGACTGTGGTAGACAGCATGTGCTATTAAATGCAGCAGTTTCTGTTTTGGCCACCTGATGGCCACCTGCCCCCATTTGAGTGGCCAGACAACAGCAGACAGGCAGAGACGCACACTCTCCACTTGCTCACCACTCCCTCAGAGTGGGAGAGAGACACAGACAAAGCGAGCGAACGAGAGAGAGAGCTGCCTCGGTCCTTTTTTAGATGTTGTTGACAACCATAACAACAGGGATAAGTTTCAGAGCACATTACTGTGTGTGATAGCACGAGGGGTATGTTTGCCTGAGCAAGCAGGCGTGTACCAATAGGTGCTGCGTTCATTTGCCTTGTAAAATGCGAGACAAAGACGGAGCAGAAGAGGAGAAAAGTACAGTAGCTGACAGTTAGAGATCTCATCAAAGGCACCCCCCTTCTCTCCAACCCCCCCTTTCGCTCTCCCACCACCGCCTCCCCCCCGCCTCCTCTCTCTCTCCTCCTGGCTTTAATAAAGGGAGATTAGTCTACAGGAGGAATATCACGGGCCTGCTCCTGTCTGTGCAGTCGTCGCTTCACACTGCGCTCTCCTACTTTCATCTGAAGCTCCATATCAGACAGTCGTAATTAAATTTACTTTAGCACACCCTGTATTTGATGCTGATCAAGTGTGCGTCTCTCTCTCTGTTGTAGGGTGTGTACGTGTCTACTGGTGTGTGTGTGTGTGTGTGTGTGTGGGAGGGGGAAGAGGGGAATGAGTCTGTGTTTGTGTGTGAATGTGTGGGTGTGTGAGAGTGGGTGTTAGCGTCAAGAAAAAAGAAAGAGAGGCTGAGCAGTGGAAGGGGAGGAAGATAGATGCTAAGATAAGTTAATCTCGGTGAACTTCTTCCTCTCATTTGTTTGTCTCCGTCAGTACTCGCTCATGGAAGAGAAACGAGTGCTAGCTACTCCGTCACAACCAGCAGCAGAAGTGACAGGGAGCGATCTGCCTGTTTAGAAAACAAATAACAATCCAGTCATCTCTCATGTCAGCACAACAAAGGCCTGTTTTGAGTGTGGTTTTAGTGAACTTAGAGGGCTTCTTTTGTGTGCGTGATAACTGTTTGATTCCTGAGGCGTCTCGTGGCGAGGCAGCTACTGTAAGCGTGTCAACATTTGCTGGCTCTCCTCTTCTCTATCTGAATCCTCACTTGGCCCCTCGAGTGGAAATCTGGAATTCTGATTTTGAAAGCGTCTCTCACATCTCTGACAGTCTTCAGGAAATCACACCAAACAAATCAACTAAGGCGATGCAGGAGATCTGACTTCTAACAGACCCACAGTGAATCAGGCACTCTTGCTCTATCTGAGGAGGATGAGTCAAAAGAACAAAGGGGTTGCAGAGGTTTAGCATGCTGTCTTTTTTGGCAAAGGCGTGAGATGTAAAACTTTTGCTGTTTCTTTTGTGTAGTTTCGTTCTGGCCTCAGCGATGCATCATTTTTTTCGAACTGACAAGAGCTGAACCGCTGGCCTTTTTTCCGTTCACATGAGAATGCATCCAAGAAAAAACAACTCTGCTTCCTACTTGCACAGATTTCCACCACCTACCGCTACCAGCACAGAGTGCATGAGAGATTTGATTCCATTCTAGGAAGAGCAGCATTGCTGGGAGAGGAGAACGACGGCTGGGGTAAAGGTGACACCCATATGGGGTAACTGAGCTGGTGGTCTTGCGGGGGTTGGGCCGTGGTTGCGTTGAGTGTTGATGGGGTGCAGGCAGCCAGGGCGTGAGTGTTATATGACTTTGAAGCATGTGGCCCAGGCTTAGCTTTCCAGCGGGGCTCAGCAACATTCAGGGTGCGGTACAAGGGCGGAATGTCACTCATCCCAGCTATACCCACCTGTTTAAAGACATCACACCTGTTGCCAAAGGCTGAAACACAACCCAACAACCAATCAGATCTGCCGGAGCGCTCATGTAGCCATAGAAGGGCCTCTTACTAATGCACTCTCCATCTCACCACCATGCCGCCCCGCTCTCATCATCCTATATATTTTCCTCTTCTCTAATGGGCCATTGCTTTATCTGTGCCCTGAATTTGTTATGTATTTCATGGCTCTGCTCCACAGAGTCATCGACTGCTGCTCCGAGGAAGGCTTTGAGGCTGTTATTCAGTGACATCATCACTTTATAAGACACATTAAAGACAAATCTTTCAAAATGACTGAGAGAATAATGATCATTGGAAGAAGAGCTGCTACTCTTACGGGTATAAAGAGCTTCCTTGAAAATAGTCTTCGGGAAAAATGCTAATAGGATGAGGATTACACAGAAACACTTTGGTGCAGTTCACTTGTGCCAAAAATTACACACACAAAAAATTCACCCAGTTTGTCATTCTTAAATTAAAATTATTCAATCTAAGAAGAAACTAGTATTTTAAGTTCCATAGAGAAATGCTAATTATTTAATTCTTACAAAATAACCGCTGGCATTAAAGAAAAACTTAGTGTAGTGACTGGTATGACTTTTTTTTTTTACCACTAATTAATGATTTTTATGTCTTTACTCCTGCTGTTTAACACAACACAGAAAAATGAGAACAATGTAGACATTCAACAAAATGAGAGACCAGTTCATGAGCGCTAAAGACTGAAACCTACAAATGACAATGTGAAGAGTCACCGACATGCTACAGACAGTGAGTACAGTAAATGTGAGAGACTGGAAGGAGAAAAAGTATGACAGAGAGGAAAGACTGCAAAAAAAGCTGTGTATGCTTGCTTGGCTCTGTGTCTTTCTCTGTGGCCCCTTTGGAGGCTTGCTCCTAATTAAACTCCTTCTTCATGATGCTCCCTCATGACTCGACTTGTCACAGGGCCTGTGTGAAGCAGGCACAGCATAGACACGGCGTCCTACATATTTAGACACCCGTCTCATCGGTACCCTTCAGCGCTGCACTCTCAGCCAGGCTGGCCTAGACTCGACTGGGCTAAGATGGGACTACACTGAGCAAGGCTGAGGTCTGAGATAATCATGGGCTACGCGAGAGAGTGATGAGGTATAAGGGAAATGATCACATTGTCTACTCAGTTTTCTGCTGTTTTAACAAAAGGAAAAAGTCCAGCCTTACACTCATTACATGGGTTGGGTTGTGGGTGATAACTTCATGTAGCTCTTGAGAAAAACTGTGAAGGGTATTTGGGTGTGAATTCTAGGCAGCCCCAGGGGGTCTGCTAGGGACAGCTGACGCCTGCCCAGAGCTCCTGCCATACCAGGATCCGTCTGCTCGGCATTCTGCCACCCCGCTCACCCTCTCTATCCGTCTTCCTGCCCCCATCTTTCTGTCTCAGTCTGCTGCTCAGTCTGTCTCCGTCTCCCTACCGCTGTCCCCTTCTTCTAATTTTCTTCTCGTCGCAACAGAAGCTGAGTCCAGACATTGTTGGCCTGATTGGTACATCTTTATTTCTGATAGACTCGGGCTAGTTGTTGGGTTGTATTTGGAAAGGGTTTCACTGCTGACCATTCCCTTTTGCAGTTATCTTGGCAGTGGCTGAAGGGTAGGACACATTCAATATTGGGTTTATGGCTGTTGGTGGCAGCCAGGCCGATGAATGTTTCTCAATGTTTTCAACCCGACAGCACCAGTGTAAAAACTGTCTACAAAAACAGCCAGTTTATAATGGGCCTTTTATATCTTTGCCAACACTGTATGGTCATCAGAATACACATACTATTGTTAGCAAAACCAAGAGTTATGAAAGAAGACAGTTTAGCACCACAGAACAAAGAATATTTTCCAATAATGCAGCTGTTTATGGTCACAGAAAATTTTAGCAGTCGATGGAAAACAAGTCGCTGACAGACGAGGACAATGTAAAAGCACTATATAACTGTGCCACTTATGGTTAATCATGTTGGCTGTGCTGTAAAAATATCATAAAATGGTACTGTAATAAACAGCTTTGCCTGGCAGGGTCTCAGCCTCTGTTTGTCACAATGTTAAAAATGGTAGAGAACAGATTGACTCATTTAGAGTATCAGAGATGTTCCTTGAAGGCATGAAAGTATGCAAATGGTACAAACCTGCGATCAGAACGTGTGAGAATGTGTGCAGACTGTGACCACAGGGTGCACCTACAGTATGCACTACAGTTTTGCAGTGACTGGTTATGTTAGGTGCCCAGTAAATCACAATGGAATTTAATTAAAAGAGCTCCAAATTATCCTCGGATTCAAATGTGAAATTTTGAAGGACCATACAAATGTTACTGCATGTCATTGTCTTTGGTCAACATGGCGACATGGCTAACATAAACCCCACCCATTGTTGAAATTTGTCCATATTGAATGAACATTTTAGAAAGTACCTGAAAATGTGTGACAATGCTAATTAAAAAGAACATTTGTATAAAAATCTGTATTCATGCAAATATTTAAACTAGGAAGGCAGCACTTGTAAGGAACTACTTTTTCAGGCGTAATGACTTTCGTCTCTGTGGCTCCCCTGTCTCTCTCGCTCAGCGATTTTTGACCAAATAAATGCAGACGTTTTCTTTAGAAGGG
The DNA here is from genome assembly GCA_029874485.1 of Naso brachycentron. Lineage (NCBI taxonomy): Eukaryota > Metazoa > Chordata > Actinopteri > Acanthuriformes > Acanthuridae > Naso > Naso brachycentron. The sequence goes on from JAQFJA010000022.1 coordinate 23,236,439, forward strand.
TAAATTACCAAAACCTAGCAACTTTCTCATGTCCTATAGTGTTTCTATACCCTGTTTCAACATGATTGGCAGTGAACGGGGTTTAAAAATGCAGTCTGAGATCTAAAAAAATATACACATGGTGGAATTTTAACAACCACAATTGTAGAAGATAGGGGCGTTAACTGCTAATGCTGAGAAGTAAAAAATGGTCTGGTATAGTCCTTTAAATCTTCAGTAATAAGAGGGCTTTTTTAATTTCACACAACGAACAAAAACCTGAATGGAATGTGACAGATTTAGCCCTACAAATACGCAGTAAATTTTCTTTTACTTTCCTTAATACAAACTTACAGAGCTAAGATTTAGATCATGACTGCTTAAGGAGGAGGGAAAGTTTGAAAAACCACAGGACAACAGGGAGCTCCCATTGCTTTTACCAATTGACAAACTCAATTTCGTCAGAGCAGATTGGTTCGGAGCAATGTGGCTCAGTGTCAGTAGGGGTTAGGCAATGGGGAGAACCATTGTCCCTTCCCATCGCAAATAACAAGATGGAGGTGGTCATGAAGTGGACCCACTGTGGATTAAGAGCCCCCGGCGCCGCTGTACAATAAGCACACTCGCGGTGGCCTTGCTGGCGGCGGGGATGGGGGTAATAGCATGTTAGAGATGTGCTCTCATTCTTCTTATTTCTATTTCTTTTCTCTATCTGTCGGGCCCATTCTTACTTGCTCTCGTTTTTTGTCTCTCCCCCTCACTCTCTCCGTCCCTCTCGCGCGCTCGTTCTTTCTCTCTGCTTTTCAGAGTGGAGGGAACATCAGAGGGATCAGGCTGGCTTAGCTTATTGGAAGCAGATGGCAGACCAAAGGCAAGAAGGCCACAGTTTCATGAAGCGTGGTTTGAACATGCCAGGACCATGTCGAGGGGCATGCCCATGGATGATGGCTACACGTTGTGTGTGTGAGTGTGTGTGTGTGTGTGTGCGTGTGTTTGAGTGATCATTTGGGGGGAGATGGTTAATTTTGTAGGTTATCAGTCTGAGAAATGGGACCCCAAATCGCAGTCTGTCCCTGTCTGTTTTTTTCAATCATCATCTGTGCATCTCTATACGCGCTGGCTGAAACGACACATCAATGACTTCTCAGTGATTTGGTGGCTTTGAAGCCCCTTACTCCTGGTGCCCTGCCGCACTATAATCATGAATCAAAGACTGGAGCCTGGGATTCATCATCTCAGGGCAAAGTGGTCGCATGTTCAGTAATAACGCTGGCTAACTGTGTAATTACTAGCTGTCTAAGGATTACTAGGTCGACTAAATGATTAGAAAAAAAAAAAAAAAACGGATGTAAGAAGTAGAGCGAAATATGGAGAAAAGTGTAAAGAATAAGTGAGAGATAAAGGGTCCTGTGTGCAACAAGGTTCCTCCACATTTCTCCAACCGTGGCATTTTGCTGGTGCATGTGCTAAAATCGCCTTTAAGGAGAGCCCACTGCAGACGAGAGCCCACTCACAGACAGACAGTCTTAGCTAGCCAGGACACAGCACCAGACCAGATGGTGCAGTGTTTCCCATATGGAATAGACAAACACTAAGCACATGTCAGAATCCAACACTGTTTGCTGCAGCAGCATCCCGGCCCTGGGAACAAAGTGGTCATTCAAACTAGTCACTACACTGTATAATTACCCAGATAGACATTATGAGACACAATGCCAGCTCAGTGAAACTGAATAAAGAGGGCACTTATGTCTGCACCCTCAAACACCCATCTTTCATGCCGACTACACTCCAGTTGCATAATACGTCTCTATTCAAATGAGAGAAATGAGAATGTGTGTCTATATGTATTTCTGATTCAACATAAAAATCAATTTGCCAAGGTTAAATTATGTGTGGAAAACACTCCAATTTTTGCTTTACACATATGAGCTGCTCATTATATGAATGCACTGACATGATCCACAAAACCTCCAATTACATACTTTAAGTTCATCAGACAGTAACCGCAAAGTGACTCTGGTTCTCCTCGAGTGGCATTGGGTACAAACTTCAAGTCCCCCTCCAGCCATCCTCTATTTCTTCTTTGTCCTCCCACCGATCGTCACTTATCGTCTTTTGTCTCTCTGTCTCTTATCGCGTGGTGCCACAGCAGGAAAAGGGAGCCTGAGGGAGGCCTCGAGTACAATGACCAGCCGGGTGACCTCTATACTGTGACCTTGAGTTTCCACACCCTGTCCAAAGCAGCAATCATGGCAGGGAAGGGGTGGAGGGTGAGGCCGAGGGGGGGGGCTTTAGGCAGGGCAGGGAATGCCATCTATAAAAATAGATCTTCATTATTCTGAATTTTCCATAAATAGTTTCAAAGAACAAGGCATCATTTCATCTTAATAGCTGGCGTGAATTGTTTTGGGCTGTGTAGTGGAAAAGCCTTGCCTTTTTGGCAGCAAGTCGTTAGAAGTGGCCTGCCTTTTGCACCGCTCCACACCACAGGGACCACATATTGGCACATTTCAAACGAGGCTATTTTTAAAACCTCTTTTTGTTG
>JAQFJA010000022.1:23349694-23362135 GCA_029874485.1 Naso brachycentron
ATTTTTATGAGATAGATAGATAGATAGATAGATAGATAGATAGATAGATTTAAAAGTAAAAAATGATGTGAAATAATAGATACTGCTCTAAGGCGACTAACTAGCTGGATTTAAACCATGAAGACAGACTGTGAAATAAGCAGGGCCCACCCTCCACCCCCCACCCGACCCTTCCCTCTAGGCTGATGGTATCTCCCTCACTATATCAATTTCACTGTTACTGCCCAAATTTCCAGGCTCTGTGAAATGGTCCGAATAGCGTTACAAATGGCGAGAGATAAAAGGGTTAAACTAATTGCAGTTAGATAGTAATAAAAGTGATTCTTTTTATTCTATGTCTACTATGCAAGACTGTCTGCACTATATCCTCAATAATACCCGGGCTGATTAAACTTTTTCCTTCGTATATTTCATTATTAAATTGAAACATAGCCCTTTAAGACACCCTGCTACTGCCTATCTCAGAAGACAGAGAATTCGACATGCTAATTTTAAATTATCACACTTACAGTAGCGGCGTATACTCAAAAGATACATGCTCACAACTATCTCTTATTTAAATTCTATTGTGTTCTTGGGTTTTTTAAATCAATTCCACTGACAAGACTTGACCAATCTGGAGCCACATACATATATTTCCTTTCAATCTGCACAATATGCTGACACGGCTTTGATTTTCGTGGATTCAGACAATTTTACCGTGTTTTATAAGAGGTCTTTGTTTAAAGTAGTCAGATGGTTGTCGCAGACGTTATTGAAAATGATAGCTGTCATCAAATGTTGCTCATCAATGATTCAGAACCAAAGTACAAAGAAAAGGGAAACAGAACAACGAGCTCTGTGAGGTTGCAGCTCATAATTTACTTTGTGACAACTCAGTTTCTGCACATATGTTTAATGTATTTTGTGAAAACGCGTAGTGGTGAATGGATTTACAGTGAATTTATATTTAAGTCATTGCAACCACATCAGTAATTGCCAAGAAATTTGAATCGCCTCCTGACAGGCAATTATTTTGTTTGTAATAAAGATTGTTTTGTTTTGTTTTTTTTTAAAGAATAAAACACAGACTGTTTCTAGATTATTTACAACCAGATGTGAGTGGCAGGACCAGTCAGTCTTTGGACAAACAAAGCCTTAGCACCCCGTGCCTCACACTGTGCCAGTGCTGTCGGTGTTTATGTAATGCTGGGCAAAAATCCATTATGTCAAAACTCATTTCCTGCGCAAGAAAAACTAAACAGGACCCCTTCTAAAGAGGGAAGAGAAAATGGTGAATATTGCACTTTGAAAAATTGATTCGGCTTCCCAGACCTCTGCTGAGTAATGAGCTCAAGAGAGACGCGACTAGGTGCTGTTTAGATAACATACAGGTAGTACAATATGTCTGTACAGCACTCATTAGTGTTGGTGAGAACAAAATGTGGTGAGAACAAAATGTTTCATACAAACACTGAGTTAGATATGGACACATTACAAAAACAACTCTTTTTTTCTTTTATTGGGTTTAGTGTGTCTTTCATAAAAATTTAAAGCATTGCAATATCTGCCTTAATGTTTAATTTTTATGTTAAACTTCCTAAAATTTTTATCTTCTCATCTATTTACAGAATTTTTCCTTGCATTGTTTAGTTACTTGATGATTTTGAAGTCTTCCTCTAGTCCGCAGTCCCACAACAAAGGAGCTGTCACATCGCGAAACGTTTCAGGAACTTACCCACCTCAAATAAACTTTTCGATAGTTCCCCAAACAGAACTAATGACCTTGAAAGGAGAGCAAATTAGCAAACATACAGAGCCATCTGTGTGCCCTGCAGGCAGGCGAATTATTCCGTCTTTGCCAAGGTAGTGTAATGAAGCTCGTACATTTTACATGCAAATCTCTGCCTAATCTTACTCCTCTCCCTGCCAATGTCTCCACCAAATAAATATATAAAACCCAATTATGATTTAATTAATAGAAATCTACCGTTCCGTGGAATTGCTGCTTTGGCTGGGTCGACTCTGGGACTTGGGCATATTAGTTGCACCGTTAAACCACTGTGCGGCTTCATAGTGAAGCCTCATCAGCTCTTGCTCTTCAAACAGGCCCCCCGGGCAGAATAGGAGGCATCCTGAGGTCTAAGCACCACAAACCCACCGACCCTTACAGTGGAGGCAAGACAAACCGCTGGGATACTGCTGTCATTTGTGCTCGATTCCCCTCTCATTCTTCCTTTCTATTGCAGATGCAAAAAAGATATTTGAAGTCACACTTGCTTATAGTGACCTCCAGAGAGCTCTTGTTCTGCATGACACAACCCGCGTGTGTGTGCTTGTGTGTGTGTGTGTGTGTGTGTGTGTCTGCCCTCTCATTCTCTGTCAGGATGAAGAAAGAAGACATGCTTCATTAGCCTCTCAATGGCAAGGTGTTATTAGAGCAGCCAAAATCCGGGAGACGCTGTTTTTTCGTCTCTTACTCTTCCACACAAAGGACAGCAGATTCACACACACACACATGCACGCACGCATATATGCGCACGACAATTTCGAACTTTGCTTTTACATCCAGAGTCAGCAGCTCAAGTGAAGCCAGCTCCAGCTCAGACTGTCTATTTCAATCCGCATGACTCATTTACTCAATCAGAAACGAGATAGGCAGCTCATCCAGACCTCTGTGGTTTTCACCTTACATGAGTCAATCAGTCATTTGTTCCCAGTCCAATTTCTTGACGACATAAGTGTGACTCAGATGAACCTTGGTCCACATTTGTACAACTTGTGCGCACATGCAGGTGCTGTTGACATGCACAAAAGGCACAAAAAACACCTCAGCATATATGGATGTGGTTTCAATACTCACACAAGCACATGTAAATGTACGCATGATAGTTTTTCACAGCACACACACACACACTCAAAGTTTATCCTGGTCTGTTCTCTGGAAGTCATCCACTAAGTGCCCTGGATCTGGCTGCTCCCTTGTCCCCACTGATAGGAGGCCGCACATATGCGTAGCACCGCTGAGCTGGCCTCTGCCATGCCAGTCAAGTGTCTGCCCATACAAGGACATGCCTTTGTGTCCCGTCCCGCTATCCTGTCCTGTCCTCCACCCTGCCCTGACCTGACCTGCAGACCCTCTGCCCTGCAGCCTAAATCACTGGAAGTCCCTGTAGGCAGTGAGGAGGAGATGTGATGGCCAGTGAACAAAGTGAAACCTTGAGAGGAAGGATAATGGCACATCAGGAAAGCACACTGTTGTCTACGTCTGAAATCTTTAGTTTGTGCTGCTGTGAGATGCATAAAATCCTGACACTTTGTGTTTGGAGGATGGGATTCTTTTCTGTCAGACTCTATAAGCTTTGACTTTAGAAAGGCTCATGTGACGTTCCTGATATCTGCTACTGTCTCCTCTGGTAAACAGCATGTAGACAGTAAGACAAAGACTCACACACCTCTCTTTCCTTTTGTCTCTCTCTGAAATTCTCTCCCTCTTTGACAGTCCCTGTCATTCCCTCCCAGCTTTCCCTTTTTCTTGTTTTCCCTATTTAACTCTTGCTACGTGTCGAACCTGCCTTTTATTCTCTCTTTGTGTCTGCTCCCTCCTTCCCTCTCTTCCCTCTGTCTCAAGTAAGGGGATCCAATGACTGATATGGAGTGATTTTCCCGGGACTGCGGGGATCTCAGAGCAGCTATCAGGGCCTTTCAATCTCTCCGCTCTGGAGGGCGATAGCAGGATCCTAATGGGCCTGTTCTATCAGCGAGCGGCTGGTCCCTGCTCTGGAAGGAGACAAGGGGAAAGAGAGTCAGACAGAGAAGAAGAGAAAGAGAGAGAGAGAGAGTGTGTGTGTGTGTGTGTGAGACTGATCATTCTGACGCCTCCATCTGATAGCACTGGAGAGGTCCCCTGTCAAATGATACAGCACAGACTCCTGTCTCTCCGTTCCTTTCTGGGTTTCTCCTTCTATTCAGTCCGTCCTTTTCTCTTTTACTCCACCATGTATTTGCCAACTTCAAATGTGCATATTTATTCTCCTCATCTCTCTTCTTTCCTCTTACATTGAAGGAGTATTTCTGTATGCACACGTCATATTAACAGTAGGAAATTTTAATTAATTGTATTACAACATTTCCGGAGAGAACAAACACTGAAAAAGGACAACAAAAACTTAAAACGGTGCCCATCCTAATTCACCATTACACTTTTCCAATTTTAAGTGTAATGTTGTAAGTCTAAAATTTGACAAATATGCTATCTGCAACCCCTCTAAAGCACAGAGACAGCTACTTATCCCCCATAAACACCTTCCACCCACTCTTTCTGTTCTCACTTTGCAGCAATTATTAGGAGCTAATAGATTTGCAGTGTTGCCATTCGGTGATCCAATTACTAGGATCTCCATTAGCAATTAACTTCTAGCTAAAAATAACAATAATGCCAATTACATGCACACTTAATCACATAATCAGCATATTCTGTCACTACACAGTTATTGTGATTACCTCTATGTTTCATGAATTGCCTCGCCAGAGGGACGAGAGCACACATCAATGACAATTTTGATTACATGAGAATTACAAATGCAACATCGTAAGCTCGGATAATGAATGGGCCAGAGAGGCCATTCTCTGGTTCCTAAATTGATTTCTGTGGATGACAAAAGAGGATGGGTTTGGGTTTTTGTAAGTGGATGGACTGTAAATTAATTGTGAGCACTAAGCTGACAAATGTTCATAGACAATCAAGCAATATTTTCATATTTCTCTGATTTGGGTTAGCTACTCACATTCTCAGTTTGTATGTTCATAAAATGAACCTTTCTTCTTGCCAGAATTTGGGATACAAGATGGTTGGAAGAATGGCATCCAAAATATACAAGGAAAGTTGAAAGCTCTAGTTGTTATAGAGGCAGGCAGCCATTATCTTGTTGTTTATAACAAAAAAATGGTGGCCAACCTTGTATTTACTTCAAAGTCCCTGGTAGTCAGTGTGTAGACGTTCACAAATACTTTAAACAAAAATGTAACGTTGAGTCCAAACACAGATAACGTTAACGTCTACAACATGCAGGCTTAGCACACTGCAACGTTGTCTATAAACACGCAGCAGGTTTTCTGCAGCTGAAGCAGATTTGATTTGTTCCTTGTGAGTTCCAAAAATGGTAAAAAAAAATACACTTGAAAGGCTCAAACATTGCACAATTGATCCACGTACATTTGAAAATCCAATGTTACCTTGGATAGTGACATCTTTCCTGATTTTCAGTTGAACATTTATTTTAAAATTATGATAGTGTTGGCACCATACTACTCTCTGACAGACCTTTGGGGATATCCCAGTTTTTCCCCCTTTTTCTGCTTGTTTTAACTGGATATGCCCCAGAGATCCATTTAATATTACTAATATGGCTCAACATGGGACTTTCCCCATCAGCTTCTCAGCAGTTTGCATTCTGACCATGGGTGGCGCTGACATGGGGGCCTGGCACCAGAGCGCAAGTCGAACATGAGAAGATGGAGAATGTTGGTGGTCTGCCAAAAGGACCGTGGAAAGGTCCAAGTATGAAGATCTGTCTTGTACAGGGGATTTGCTACTAAAGAGGCTTCAGTATGTGCCCATGTTTCCCTATTTGTCCTGATCATGCCGCTGACCTTCTGACTCTTCGTTTGAGCCATATATATTTATATGTAAAACGGATAACTGCATGCATTCTGGGTGTTACTTTTCTGCTCCATAACGTAAGCCTTCTATCAGGAAGGATATACAGATGCACGGTCAGACTAGAGACTAAAACTTCAATGATTCTCAAACACAACATACTGGTCAGTTGTATTTGTGTTGTGTTATTATGTGGAGCTAAGTGTAAATGTGTAAATGTATGTGCTTCTGGATTCATGTGCATCTGTCCGGAAAGTGTCTCTCTCCACAAGCTACTGAATGTGTCAGCAGCAGCAGCCATGCAGGCCCCCCTGTGGGGATTCTGGGAGTGAGCCTGGTGTGCCTGCATGGTGTCTGGTGTCTGCAGCAATGACCAACAGGTGTGTTCTATTGTTAGTGCCGGCAGCGTACTGTATTGACCGGAGGAGAGCACACAACCATACACGGCCACAAGCATTTGCACAAATTAGTGTGTGAGAGCATGTTTGCCAACATCACATCCTCCACCACTTCTCATCAAAGACATGTGATGACCGCACGCAAAGCAGACGCCATGTCTGTCGCTGTTTTGGCCTCTTACTCATCTCTGCCCTGGGATCAAAAGATGCTTAACAGGGACCAAATATTTTTTCCTGCCAAAGTGTGGCCTTTGATTAAAGTTTAGCTTTGGACACCATGTGAGGGGTGGTTATGACTGACACAAGCTTTCATGAAGCCGCTGGGTTAAAACGTTTGGGAATGTGTATCACTGGCTTTTGAAATGTCGAGGTATGAGAAAAAGCATTCTTGGGGGCAGGCTTTGAATTCCTCAACCCAGACTTGCGTACAACCAGACCAGCCTGACGGTTGCATCTGTCCTAGAGGGCAAACTGTTTGTAGGGCACGCTGGAATGCAAGCATGTGCACACATAGAGGAAGAATCCCTTCTTACTCAGTGATTCTCTTGCTTATTTAAAGAATGTATCCACAGACAGACATATTCTTGAAACAAACAAGCAATACCAGTGTGTGTCTGTGTGTTTCATGTCACTACTTAAGCCTTCCACATTTAAATTATGACTTTTTTCTGTGTAATTACCCTGCAATACCATGCTATTACACAAATATACTGGTTTGCATTTGAATGAGTGTTTCCTTTTCTTTAATGTGAAAACTATGCTTTGTTCAGAAGTCATTAGAGCTACTGGGTGTACAGAGGTAAGGTCCAGTGAACCAGGGCAGGAAAGTGGGTGTTGAGAATGAGAAAGTCGACACAGCTGGAGTTGATGAGGTGGCACCGAGCTGGAAGCCGGTGTGAGAGGAAAGAACAGAGGTTGGGGCTGTTTTAGGGGCAGTGAGATGGTGGGATGTGGTGGCACCATCCAGCCAGAAAGAGTGGAAGAATGAGCCTGTCTCTGGGTTTACTTCCTCTAATGCGGCTGTGGTAGCCTGTCTTTCAGGTCCAGTCAACTTTCCTCTCTCTCTCTCTGTCTCTTTCTCATCAGTGACATGTGCTGTCTGCTCGGGACACAGTCCATCATTCAAAGGGGAGTTTATTAATAGGGCCTGAGCAAACACGGTCAAGTCTGAAAGTTTCCAAAGGGCTGCGCCCCAGGCTAGAATTTCATAATGGGATAATAACATGTATGGATTATTACACATCCTTTTTTATTTGTCTGTATTAATATTAGCCTCAGCTCAGAGATGTCACTCATTATGAGTGACATCCTGCAACACTTCACGGTTTGTCAGTGAGAAAATGTTTTGTTTCAAAATGAGAAGCACAGGATTGAACCCTGTGAGGAGCTGGTTCAGTTTTGGATGCTCAGCCAGATTGTGAAGAATGGGAGTATTTAGGAATTACTCCAGTGAGGTGAGGGCATTTGTTGTGGTTATGAGATCTCGATCACCTTATCTGCTCACTCTGAAATCACCACTTGCATTAAGCTGATAGTCTAAACTGGGAAGGGGAAACCTTTTAAAGCATCCAAAAGAATCAAAAGAATGTCTCATTTGCAGGAAAGCAGTAGGTTTGCTTCACCTCATATAATTTCGGGTTTTGGCCTGTAAATAATTCTCAAGCTCCTACTTCAAATGAAGTAAAAAAGCCCTTTCGTGCACACGTGTCATGCTGTGTGCATGGTTGTATGAAGTAATAGCAGTTATTTGATCTGCATCATTTGAAGGCCCGGCTATCCAAAGTCATGCATTATTATACTTAAGATATGAACAAAAAACAACTTAATAAAATGTTTGCTACTAAAATGTCTGCAGCACCTGTGGTAGAGGCAAATGTATTGTTTGGATTAGAAGAAAACTTCCCATAGAACAGATGATTGGCACTGAATGACAACTTCAGCCATGTGGTGAAGAAAAGTCATGGGAAAGGAGAGACAAAGGAAGGTAAGACGCAGCAGTTCCAGACAAGAAGGCGTTCCTCCTTCATGTCAAAACCCACATTCAAAAACACCAAACATAAAAGGCTGTCTGTTTACATCTGAAGAAAAGCAACCGTATTGTTACATCTCTTCCTTTGACCCTGATCACGATCTCTGCCTCAGAATGAAGGCAGCAGACCACAGCGTCCCCAGCCACCGCGGGACTGACCGCTGCCCCCACCCAGACAAACAAGACAACCCAAAGAGAGATGGCTGGATGACTGAGCCAAAGAGTGAGGCACGCAAGTCCACGGGCATGTCAACCATCCCTGGGTGAGAACTGTGGACTGACCTCCTTGGACTGAGGTGATCATGGATTGAGTCTGGATTGGAGGTGCTCTCTTCTCTGTAGGATCCAAAAACTGTGACATATCATTGCTAAGACCTCATTTAAGTACGTAATTAAGCACATCAATTTCAAATGCTGTAACCATCCCTGCCTACATACTTACACACTTCATTTATGATGGCATTGATTTTACACAATACATCCACTAGACAGCAGTTAGGAGTCAAAGTTTATGTTTGTACTTTTGCATATGCTCAATAAAGAAATTTTAAAAAGTTCATGTCACCTTTAAAACTCGAACAAACATGGCAGTAATGACAGCGATAGCGATAACGTCCTGAAAAGACAAAAGAGGAGGCAGCGTCATGAATAGCCGTAGTCTGTGAGGTCATTAAATAAATTGTGAAATGTAGAGGGAGATTTTTTTTTCTCTTCTTTGTCTCGCTCTGCTCCTCATCTTCTTTAGCCATGTCTCACTCTGGTCATGCTTAAACTATTGTCTACACTGCCCCCAAGATTTTCCACAGTGGTAGAAGGTATTACTTCGTTTCGTCCGTATCCATAAGCTTCCAGCCAACGTGCAGAAATATGGACGACATAAGCTCACAGTACAGACAAAAGGCTGCATCCGTATCTGTATGCACAGTCGAGCCTCAACACTGAGCTGTGACTGGTGGCTCCAAAGTGGATTACATTGCAGCATTTTAGGAAAGTGATTCTTCAATATTCGCTCAGTTTCATGACATTAAAGTCTTTACAGATGATCCAACATCAATGTGAAAGTCATGAACATAGGAACACAAGCCACATTGTCCACTGGACTTCAAATTTCCCAAAGTCATACATATGATAACCTGCAATTATTGCTGTCACATATGGGACAATGATACAATCCCAACAAGCTTTAAGGTTAGTTTTGGCCTGGTTGTGTTGTAGTTTGTGGTTCACAGTCAGGTTGCAGACAGTGTGGGTTATTAAACTAAATATACATTTGATCCGAACCATACTGATGTTCATTCAGAGGGAAGAAAATGTCTCTATTCTTTCCCATTAACATGTGTCCATTTCAAAATCCTGTCTTTTATGGAAGACTTTTCCGTTTGAGAAACATAATGAGACTCTGGCTCACTGTACTGGAACATATATACCTCTATGTTAAAATAGTCAGGAAACTCGAAGGCTAGCTAAGTGTGCTTTGAGTCGAGAGTTTATTGTCGACAGCAGGCCAGCAAACACGAGTGAGGTTTTGCTTTTTTTCCTGAAACGGGGGCAAGAAGCTCTGTCGTTGTCTGACCACAGGAATCTGGCCATCTAGGCCGGCCTCTCTTATGTGGGCCGCCACCACAACCTCATGCATTCCAGAGCGCACAAACATGTTGACCAAACGGGACTCATCAATCCAGATTATTCCAGCACCCAGCTCTTAAACATCCACACTGTTTTTCACTTGTTCCCTCTCACCACACCACCTGCCCATCAGGCCAATATGGTTCTCATTAAGCTGACATCATCCTCAACACCACATTTCCTTAAGCCATGCTTCATTATTTTCCTGGAGTGATAAGCCTATAATTTGGGGTCTAAACAAAATAAAAAACAAACTCCAAATCCAAAAAACAAAAAAAGAATTTGTTTTTCAGTTATGTCAAATGTGATCAATAATGCCTTCTGAATCAACTTGAACTCGTCTTGTCTCGACTGTGCACCAATTTAGCTTTTGTTCCTAACCATGTAGTGAAATGTTCTGCAGTGAAACAGCAGCCGTCTCAGGCATTGTCAGAACAATTATATTCTGAGTGCAGACGATAGTTTGCACTACAGCTAATAGAAATATGTCAGCAATGATGCTGATTAAGGTTGCCGGATAGGGTCAGCCTTCCTCTATCAGCGAGTGTCAGGTTCTTGTGATGACTCTCACATCAGGGTGTCTGAGTTCTAGCATTCCCATACTTCTTTCAATTTGATAGCTAATCAATGAGGGGCCCGGAGGAGGACCAGCTGAGTTCAGACGAAAGGATCCTAATTGAATCTGACAATAATTTTCACATATTTCTCTTGCTCTGTCTCAGATGCCATTAGCGACATCACTGTGATAATAGTTGCCATGACAGCATGAGCAATGCTCATTAATGACCTGGCTGGTGGTAATGTTCTGGGCCATATTTTCGTTTCTTCTTTCTCTTTTTTCTTTCTTTCTTTTAAAACCTCTTCTTTTAAGGTGAAGCAAAGACTTTTTATCACATAAACAAAACCAGGAAAACTTAGACAGAGCTAATATCCTTTTTTTCTATAGAAAAAAAAATGCAATTTTTATTTGTTATTTATTCCAGGGTTTGGCAATTTTCTGAAGCGAACACAAGCGGATCGTAAGTGTTAAATCTTTATGTACAATAAAATGACTTTAAACAAGGGGTCTGGGGATAATTTTTACTGTTGATACAATCCACCAACCACAGTCTCCACAGCAAAGTGGCTCATGTGGACAACAGCCTCCATAAGGATTCTATTCTTATGCTCCAAGCGCAACAGAGCAAAGTTGATGCAAAACAAACATCTGTTGTGGACAGGGCTGTGTTTTCAGTGTGGTCTGGAGCCGCTTAACGAGAGCTGTGGACAATTTCCCAAGAGGCTTGGAAGGACAAACACCTCCTCTTTCACTAAGGACGAATGTTTCTGGAGGGGACTGCGTCCGTCTGCGCTCACTGTAAACACAAGGGTGTCAGGAACCAATGTCACATGCGACTGGTAGGGGACTTCCGGCATTGAGGGCCAAGAAGGCAACCACAGAGGCACTCTGTGGAAAGAAGCAAACAGCTGTACTCAGGCACACAAACATGCACACTTGCACGTACAGTAGATGCATGCATGCTCATGCATGCGCACACACAGACACACATGCAAACGGGTGCAAGTTAAATAACAATTTGACCTAAAAGGAAAACACTAAGAAATTAAAGTTTCGCTTTTTTATGGATTTGAGTAATCTTTCACTAAGCAGTTACATTATTAGCGTGAGTAACAGTGTGCTGCCAGTAAGAAGCAATTACATGCGTTGAAATAAGGAACTGAGAATGTCTGTCTCTGTCTGTACTTCTTGACAACCCAGCATTAACAGAGCAGCACTTCTAATTCAAAATCAACACCCTGGAAACAGCAAATACAGAGAATCTTACAATTAAAGTAGTGTCGTGTTTTAACTGAGCACTTTGAAAGCTTAAGCTAGTATGTCACACTAAGAAATACAGTTAGTGGATTAATGCCAGCATGCTATTTACATTAGCGCATTTTATTTAAAAGTAATAAGCAGAACATAATTATTTTTAAACATTCATCTAGTTTATCACATTAAAGCACTGTCATCATACCCTCCATTCAAAATCTATTCATAAAATGTCAACAGGTTAGCACTTAAAGGAATATTTTAATGGAAAAGACTTTGAACCACTTTTCAAAATCAAGTGTCAACAAAGCCTCATAGAGGAGACAAACGAGAGAGGATGGGAGATCTCTTGCTGCTTGAGTGGATGCACGTTTGAACCCCTTTGTTACGGCAGAGAAAGAAGTGAAAAACATTTTGAAGTTGGCTGACAGATTCCATTGGTCCCCAGGCTGTTTGACGTGCCACATCCCGGCAAATTAAGGTTAAGGCAAGGTAGATGGAATCTATCAGAGCTTGACTCTGCCTCATCAGATGGAACAAGCAGCTGCAGGGCATCCCTTGTCTCGGTCTTGTCATTGCACACGTGCGTTTGTGTATGTGTGCAGGCACACAGTCATCCACATATCCACACGCATACACATGCACTTTGTGTACTTTTGCATGTGTTAGCTTTTCCTTTCACTCTGAAGTCTTATCTGAAATGCAATGCACATTATTCATACCACTTATATGCAAGGTATAAAGCAAGAGAATTATCAAAAACAAAGGAAATTCTGTGAGTCAAAGATGTTAAAGATACTATAACAGATAATCACCTCTGCAGCAAGCAGCACAGACTCACTAAAACACAGCAACAAATATAGCAAAAATATATCTACTTAGATTTTTATTATCATTATTTTTTTAATATGACTTAAGATTTTTATTTCATGGGAAC
>JAQFJA010000022.1:23393264-23410994 GCA_029874485.1 Naso brachycentron
CATGTGGGGAATTGGTGTTCTCCGATCTCTCTTTCTCTTTCTCTCTCTCTCCCTCACACACACACACACACACACACACACACACACACACACGCACAGTACCAGAGTGGCAGAGTTTCCTGGCAGAGATCAGTAATAGATCGACAAAATGTTTGAGTGTCAACTTCAATTCATTTGAATGAATGCCTGTGTGTGTGCATGTGTGAGTGTATGCCACACACAGTCTGGTGTGTACGTGGGTGTGTGTGTGTCTTTTTGTGTCTCACTATGCAGGCTATCAGTGCCGCAAGTGGCAAAGTGAGTGTGACAGAAAGAGAAGGGTGGCACATGAAACTGTACAGTACTTTCTTACAGTGATCCATCCTCGAAACTTGCACCACATCATATGAGAAACTAGAGTATTTCACTCCACTGCGTCTCGTAACAACAAAAGACACAAAAATGGTCATTTTTAGCGAACTGTATAGCACAGATACATGTAATTAAATAACTAGCGATGTACTTGTCATAACAACAACTACTTCGGTTCCATTTTAAAAAACATGTTTTGAACTCGTGCAACTTTTTACTCGCCTGTCTGTGTTTATGTACCAGTCTGTGTTTTCACTCCCTGAAAAATCCACGGTGACATACCCAGAGTTCGATGGGGCCAGCCTGACTGTATGATAGGTTTACATCTCTTTCTTTCTCTCTTGCTCCCTCTCTGAATCTCTTCCATCCTCTGGGCACCAAGCTGGATCAATGCATTGGTGAGCTGTAACCTGATCGCATTGATCTTTTTTTTTTTTTCATGTGCTGGCTCCCCACCAATGAAAAACACAGGAGAGAGGAGGGTAAAGATGAGAGGGAGAAGAGAGGGAGGAGGGAAAACACAGTGTCGGGGGTGTAGCGAATCGTAGATTTGTGTTTGGTTGAAAAAATCAAAAATTAAGAAAAAAAAATCAAATGAATGAAAATGATTTGATCCCAGTGTTCAGGGTTTGTATTGAGTAAACACATTTTCCTAGGAACAAATTAAAAAAAATAAATCAGTCAATCAATCATATAGTGTGAATAAACAGAAGGAAACCAATCCGACGGCAGAAGAAACAGTGTTAATCAGTGAAGTTCAAAGTTATTAGATGTGTTACAGCACAAGGTTATCACTATGACATCTCGATGAAAGAGACGGACCGCCAGGCTGCGGTTGTCAAGGACAACACGGTGGAATTGCGTTATCACCGGGAGTGGGAGGGTGGGCAGGGGTTTTCAGGTGCTCTTAACAAGAATAAAAGTGACATCTGAAATTAACAAACATTTCATTCCACACTTCCGAACCATGGGGTGAGTGCAAATGAAACTGAGAAGGGAGCGTGACTCCTCCACTTCTCAGGCTCTAGTTCTCAACGCTGTCAGCAAATGTCAGTTAACTGCTGCTCGCGCTGCTGCCTTGCTCTCTCTCTCTCTCTCTCCGTCTCTCTCTTTCTCTCTCTGACAAACTCATAAAGATATTCCTTAATCAGATATCAGCAGTGGAGTGCATTAAGTAGATTCCTCTTCTGTGCCTACGCTTTGTATATTTTCCCTACCTTAACTTTCGTGTGCTTCCTCACTTTCTCCCAGTCTCGCCCTCCCCTCCCCAACCCCGGTGCAGGTCTTGTGTGTCAGAGGATCCCCAGGGTGTGTGTGGGCTAATTAGGGTGAGGCAGATTGGAGGGAAACACAGGTGTTAGCCAGACCGTACTCGCTGTACAGAGTAATGACTGTACCGAAGCCCCTCATCCCACCACCCTCCTCCCCCCCAGGGTAATTTGTCGTTACTCTGTATAACCATGCATCTCTCTGCTCCACTTCTGTTTGCTTTTCATTAATTCTTTTTATGTGGTTATTTGTTAGCATTATTTATGGCCCACACAAATATTAGTGCCATTAGCCGGAGATACAACAATGACTTTGCCACCGTGGTCCCTGTCTGAGCCATGAGGGTTGAAACAGTTGATGTGTCTTTATCAGGTCAAGGTGGTCTGTTAATGTGTGTCTCATTGTGCGCTGCTTTGTTAGTACAAGCTTTGTTTTATATCAACTGTCACACATACTTCATTCCCCAGTTGGCTCGCTGTTTATTGCTTCTGACGGACAGTCGTATATCACATTTCAAGCTTGAAAATATACAAGTGTCCCTTTAGTGATGTTCAAATACCTCCATTAATCTGATTGGACATGACTGTGCAAATCTCAAGAAAAAAGAGCCGAGCAGGAGAACATTCTTCTGCTTCTTACTTCTGATTATTAAATTATGACTAGGGAGCCGAGTAAAGAATTCATGAGCACAAATCGACAGAGAGTTGGAGTAACAGACAGTAAAAAGAGAAAGCAGAGGGTGAGTGATGGGAGGAGTGTGCAAAAAGAAATTGTTGCGACAACTGCAGGATCGACAGAGAGAGGATGAAGAGAGAGCACGCTACTGTTAAGTGCATAAGTGGCAATATGCACCCAGTGAGGTGGAATTGGACCCGGTGAAGAATATTGTCCTAGGTCAAGCCGAGTCAGAATCACTTGGGCGACTGTTGCTCACTAGAGCAGAACACAGCTGAGGAGAAGAGAGCGGGTGCAAACCTGAGTCAGCGCCATTTTACCACTTACTTTGTACAAAACCCACTCTATGCATTACCCCATACTCTACTGAAAGATGTTCATCAAAACAACTGTGTCACTTTATTTCCTTCCTTAACAACTTTTTACATCACACTGTCATGCACATTATTACTCGCTGAGTTGAACAAAAACATGCTCGACTATAAAGCGTTATGCAACATATGCTACAGTGTATTCCTTAGGGAATGAAGATCTATCTATCTATCAATAAATGGATGAACATCATCTTAAAGTCAAAAAAATTTAACCCTTTTCATGTGGATTATCTTGCCTTAAATGATGGCAGATGACATCCAATATTTACAACTGGTATGTCAATCTCCCCCTAGTGGCTAGCTCCAGTACAAGTCAAAAATCCCCCACCCCACCCCAATGTAAGCAGATAACTTTATTTATATAGCACTTTTCAAAAGCAACATTCCAAAGTGCTTAACAGAAGCATAAAATCCACATTTTAAAAGCAGCCACACAAAATCCAAAAAGACAGCAGACAAACAAACAAACAAGTACAACTCAAATAAAATCAGGAAAGGCTCTCCGATAAAAGTAAGTTTAAAGAAGGGATCCAAAAAAGATCACTGCTTCAGCAGACCTGATATCCTCAGGCAAGCTATTCCACAGGGTACACATCACATATGTTTTTCCCATAGATGATCTCTGTCATTTTAAGTTGTGCCTGTCGCGCTAATGCATTTTCAAGTTAGTATTTTTGTAATATATATTTATTTTAATTAGGTATTTGATGCTATAAAAAGCAGGGGTGAGATCATGATTGGCAGCACCTGTGTGCTAACAACTGAGCAGGGCGGGTGTTTGGGCAGGACCCTTACATCTCAGCTTTGCACCCCAATCACTACTGCATAGACTCTGGCTCCAAATGACATCATAATGGAGATACACTGCTCATCTTTTTATATAGTCCAAGGTTAATAACTGTGTCATGGATGTATTACATATGGTTCTATGATCACTAATGTCAAGCTATGCAAAAATCAGCAAAAAATCTAATTCCTCAGACAATGTTAACTCATCCTCTCTCTCAAAGCTGTGGCAGGATTGTGAAACTCTGATAAATCCTTTTCAAAAATCTCCCAAGGGCCAACTGTAACAACATTTGGGGCATCAGTACAAACATAATGAAACAAATCACCTACATCTAATTACTGCCAGTGAAGTGATGTATTAATTAACTGGAGCTCTTTAGTTTATACTGTCACACAATGAGGTTATTATAATGAGGTGCTCCTTACTATACAGCAGTGGTAGGCTACTGTTATGCCATAGAGATTTGTGGAGGGAGCTCATGTGAAACGGCAGCATGATGAATTACTTGTAACTAAATTCAAAGGACTTCTTGGCAGTGCCGCATACTGTGTGTTAGTTTTGTTGCATTGACAGCAGAGTTATCAGTGGAGAAGTTGCAAAGAGTTTTATGCGCTGCTGCTGCCTCTGCTGCTGTCATTAAGTGTTCAGAAAGTTTGGGGTAAAAAGTTCAGAGCCAAATGCCACCTGCGTACATCCTCAGCAGCATGAAAGGCAGCTACGTTGAGACAGATGGTAACCACGGAAACAGATTTTGTCCACTAGTGTGAGGAGTGTTTTATTGTTAACACATTCACAGGCAGTAAATTCATTTACATGAAACCTCTAAGTGAAACCTGCCACTTACTGCTTTGCTCCTCTTAGAAAACAGATTCATTTTCTACACAGCTTTATTGTTTAAGGAGAATTCCTTCTGATGTGTTTGATCCAGCATCTCATACAATGATTGCACAAAGAAGACATACTGGAAATAATGTGTCTTTTCTGATGTTAACTTCAGAAAGGTGTCAGATTTTTTTGAAAATCAGTGTCTCAATAGATCCACTGACTGAGAGAATGTGTGTTTTGATGAAATGACAAAAGCACATACATGGTAATATATTCAACTATTGATTATTTGTTATTGGTGAACCTGTAACTGCACGATGTTGCATGCTATAGGAAGTCAGATTTTGTGAGGATGAAAATTATTTTCAACTTTGCACATTATTTTGTAGTACAGTAACTTTCACTGCCAACTTTGAGTCATAATGCAAGAGATTCTGCATTATTCATTTAATACAGCGGAAAAGGTTTGAAGGTCAGAGCGGTCAAGTCATGATTTCTTTGACATTTAACCGTGATCATTTCATGAACCTTTGCCAAATAATTTTATTTGCATATCCTAGACTATCACTTCAAAAAACAGAAGCTGCCATGCAGAGATACAGCATCTCTGCCTCAACCCCAGACCTGTGCGGGTTTGGATCCACATTTTGTACAATCAGTTGTTCAGGTCGGGTCACATTCCACTGCTGTCCCTTTGGTATTATGTGTAATAACTAAGTAGATTCAAGAAGACCCAGCCATGATCAGACAGTCCTGATCTTCATGGAAGTGTGTGTGATGCAACTAAACCATAAAGTTAGTTCAGTCAGACAACTCAGGTCAAAATGTTTATTAAAGCAGCAAACATCACTCCCTGCAGATAAGTGTACATGATAAAGAGGAGTAATGAGCAAACACACTGAACCCCCAGTCAGAGCCTGCAGGTGGACGCTGGGGTGGTAGTGGAGCTTAAAGAACATGCAATGTGTAACATGAAGGGAAGTGGTGTAGGTGGAGGAGATTGGCAACGTGTGCTAATGTAGCCAGCAGAGGCACCGGAGAGTTGAGTAGCTCGGCCATTTTATTTGGCAAGCTATACATAGACCACACAATGCCAGGTCTCCATGGCTCTGTACAATATTCATTACCCTCATACGTGAGCATACAGAACATATACAGTGTAAACCTGCACCACTCATGGCAAAAAAGGAGGGAGCTCTCGCATGTGCAACTGCTGGAGAAGAAGGGGAGTCGGCACCGGCCGTGCTCAATACATAATGACAAAACATAGACACCTAGTTTTGTTTTTTGGCATTGCAGTGATACACCATTTCTAGACACTGACTGTTACATATGGTACCGATGCAGGGCAGCAGTAGTGATGACAGGCAGAGGGAGAGCTGGGAGTTCCTTGTAGTTTAAATACACCACCAAATTGAGAGGGCACGAGTGGTAGATGTTAAGAGTAGGCCATATGAGTTGTCTGCCTGAGCTAGCTCGCAGACGTTGCTTCATTTCTAAATAAGTCACATTTATAAGAGAGTAGACGTCTGGATCAGCAATGTTGTTTAATCAGAAAGTAGGGAATTGCCCAGATATTAATGACTGTCTTGGTGTGGAGGATAGATAACATGCATGTAGTTATTAGTTATTATATGTATATTAGTTATTAATGTTATAAATATGCTAGCTTGTTAATGCAATGCTGTTTACCATGTGTCTGAGGTCAGTAAGACCAGCTTGAAAGTACTCTGCTGTGACAATGACACGCAGCTATTCACTTTTTTATTCTGTTCAAATTTTTCTTATTTACCTTCCCAAATATTGATCTCAAGAACTAGTTCATATTGTCTGAATATGCAGCAAAAAGTAAGAATAACATTGTTCTTTTGGACCATGATGAATTGTTTGCTGTATGACATTTTGCCTACAAAGAATCTAATCTAAAAATTGTTAAAATGACAATTAAAAAGAAACTCGGCTTCTCCTTCACCTTGCTCACTGTAATTAGTTTAACTGATATGTTTTATTAAGTGTCAAAAGTACCAGCGGGGCTCACACTGTACAATCTGTCACATAGGGTGCCACTGCATAAAATGGGTAATAGAGGAACAGTGAAAGAGGGTGGAGGGGAGCGAGGAAGTGTAAGAGAAAGAGGAGTTGGTAAGAACAATCACCGGCTGACATTTTGAAAAAAAATAAAAACCTGTGCTGCTGACACAGGTGAGCACAGAAAGGGGAAGTTACATTACACAGATGATTGGATAGTGAGCTGATCACTCGTTCATTTGCACTCTTTCACCCCCGGGGTTGGAAGTGTGACATGAGGCGTTTGTTCATTTTTCCACTGCTGATGTCAGTTGTTTTTTTAATCAGCACCACCGGTCTGTAAGTAGTGCAGGTGTGGCTCAGAGGAGCAGTAATGCTGAGGATGTGTGAAATTGCACTCATTGTGTGGGTAAGATGAGCAGCGGCAAACACACACAATAAAAGTTTGAATTAATAACTGATCGTTAGATTTTTAGAAAACTTAAAATTGTCAGCCATGTTTTTTAAATGTTCTTCGGTGTTTAGCCTTTAGAATTTTAAATAAATAGGAAAGAACAAACTTTCAGTCCGTGTTTTTATTTAATAGCTTTCATTTGATTGAGTGCCTTTGTGTTGGAAAGAAGTCAGGTGTTCATTTTGAAATTTATTAAGGGTAATATATTTTAAGTTTTTTCTTGCTGATATCCTGAAGGCTGAATCTGCCGTACAATCATTGCTTCAGAAAAAAAGGAAGACTCCAGCTAAGTTTTATGTTGTCTTAACTTTAAGTAAAAGCAGAATTTTATAAGCAAACTTACAGTGTCTGTCCTGAAGTTACACTTAAGTTTCAAGATTGTCGTTCCATAAAGAACAATACATCGCTTCCTTTATTGTCCACACACACCCATCAGTGCACAGAAATGGTATGTAAAGATACATTAGTGGTATGTATGTTTCGATTTTTTGTTTAAAGGAAGTTCACAAACATCACCTCCTTCAAACTTTGTATGGATACAAATTATTGAAGCAAAGTTCAAACAGTGAAGGACATAAATAAACATAATACACATTTTTGAGTGAAGGGTACGGCTGGGTACCGAATTCCGATACCTTTTAAGCACCGACCAAAATGCCTCAATATCATCAAGTATCAAAAAATGTTGTTATTCAGTACCCAATTTCAATACCTAAGGGGTAAATCTCATCAATTGCAGTGAGCCAATACACATGCAGTATGCTCAACGTGGTAAGACCTAAACATGCTGGTGATTAGCTGTGTCAACGCTTCCAGGAAAAACACAAGGTTGCCATGGGTTAAAGTTACTCCAGAGAGGGGCTCAGCGTGTTATTAAAGGTGTTATTTGCATAAACGTGTAACGTTACTCATAATATAAATGACACGGGCTCCCCTTCAGATTGTCGTATGCTCTGGTTAATCATCCTCGTTGTACAATGACATATTTTACAATGTCACTTTATCGGTGGCATTAAATTATTTCATCTTTGGTTTCCTTTAGTAACTCCAGGAGATTGTCTTAGCAGGAGCTAACATGGACAGCAACTCTCCTTAGTGCTCACACCTCTGGGTGTCCTCCTGTATTCCTCTTCGACTGCCTGCAGCAACTCCATGTCAGACACATGTATAAGTCTAACATTTTGTCTTGATAAACATTCCGTCACTTTATCTGGTGTCCGGGTAACGTTAACGTTACTTCGTCAGCTGGTAAACTAGCTGCAGCTATACGGTGATAGGATAATAATCTGCTGTCCAGGGTTTCAGCATTAAATGTGCTGACTTAACTTTAACAGTAAATTGTACAGAAAATATCTGTAGCATCACATTTCATAACTTAACCGTTTACTGAACAATTGCATGAACAAACAAAAACAAAGCATTGTGATGTTAAGTCCACTTTTGATGGAAACTTTTTTCTCTTTATAACATTTACAACTTACGTCTTGTTAACTGTAACGCGATTATACCTTACTGCCACCTTGTAGTGTAAATTAGTCATTGAATTACTAAATGACTTGCCACGTGATTTACTGTATTAATGACATACAGATAAAACTCAGTCAATGTCTGCTTTTTTAAGTTTTATTTTATACTGTATTAAGAAACAAGTTCAACTTAAAGTTTTAGTTAATTTAATTCTTTTGAAGTTCAAGCAGAAAATGTCAAAGTGTTAAAACAATAAACGAAAGATTTAAAAATAGACAACTTAAGTAAAACCACGCTGTGGTAAATAGGTTTGTAATTTTTGTCTCATGAAACTGCTTTGAGTGAGTAGCAATGGCAAGGAGATGAAAAATTAAACTTTTTTTTTTTAACTGTAATAATTTAATTAAGTTGGTATAGAAAAAAGTATCATTTAGGAACCAGTATCAAAATCAATCAATCAAAAAGATATCAATATCAGAAATATTTGAACGATACCCAGCCCTAGTAAAGGGAGACTTTCATAATTTTCTAAAGTCTAATGTCATCAGATTTGTGATACCTTAACAAAATATTTTAATATTAACGTTATGCAAAAGCCAGATTAATGCTGTGTGGAACAGGACTTTCACAATACATAGCAAGAGACAACAATATTATCAGGATTAATATTGAATATAAATAATTTTATCAATTAAATTAATTTTTAACTTCAACTTTGTTAATTGTGTGGTACATTGAGAAAGAATCTGTACTCATAACTGTACAAAAAAAAAATTACACTGACAAAGTGACTATTAATTTACAAGGCACTTTATTTTATGTATATATAAATTTTCTTAAAAATGTTCATATGTGTTAATATGTAAATGTAGAAATATATTGAGATTACATTTCATTATATCAGTATCTTACTTTACATATCACCATTATCATCAACACTTGTAACCACCAACACCCCAATAACATTATTACAAGGATGATCAAAGCCATGTGTGCTACTGATAATTCAGATCCAGTGATTAATAAAATTCAGTGAAGGCTTTGCTAAACAAGCCCTGCTTGAGATAAAAGATGACAGTTGGTGCCATTTGTGCTCTCTCTCCCTGTGGCCTGAAGGTGAGAAACAAAGGTGACATTCCCACATATCATATGTCAAGAACAATCACATACACATATGGCAAAGTCTGAGCTGTGCTGTTCTTGATAATTGAATATATCTGATTCGATTCTGACAGTGTGCTGAAAGTGTAGAAAGATTTTCACATTTTTCTTCAATTCCGTAGCTACCAGACATTCACAAGCATCTGATATTTTGCTATTTAGCAACTTTGTTTAAAAAGTTATATAAATGAAGTCAATATTACTCAAAGAAACATAAAGTGTCACTAATGAGCACACTTTAAACACATAGACTATCTGACTTCCATAGATGGACCAAAAACCGACCAATACATATGTCCAAATATGGTCTTTTTTTGTGACTGACACTTGTATCACTAATGACAGATAATGATATCTGCTCTGCCAGGCCATTACTGCAGTGGTCAGTGTGAAGTAGCTTTTCTACACAGGCCCTTGGGCCACTCTACCACCCGGAGACCTTGCTTTGTACTCTCATAGTGCCCCTGTTATCCCCTTATCAGCAAGTCGGAATGTTCACTCTTGCTTTTAAGAGTTTGATGTCTCGACAAAGGTAAAAGCTTTAGAAATTTGGATGTCCTGCTATCTTAACAGTAGGTAGACATTTTGATAAAAAGGATGACGGTTAAGTGTAATTGTAGAGACATAATGTCTCTCTCCCGCTTGCTTTCATACCGGTGAGTCGCTGAAATACTGAAGAATTAAATGTAGGTTTTTTCCATTTCATAATCCGCCGTTCAATGTAAAGAGGCCTTATTTCAAAGCCTTTTAGGGCCTCATTCATTTTTATGAGTGTTTTTCTTGTCAAGTCCAATTCTTGTCTCTGCAGCGCCAACCCTGAAATCATCAAAAAGTCTTTATTTTCCTTTTTGAATAAGAATCAAAGAACCTCTAGGTGAGGCCTCAAAGACATCTTACAAAATATTCCTTTGGCGGGTTGTGCCTAATGTTTACTTGGCATGGGCCTATGCCCTGAGGCAGCCACTCTTATTCCGTCTCTGACACCAGCGTTGTCTTGCGCTACAAGAGCAACTCTCTGTGCCCACAATTAATTTCCGCCAGAGCCATAATATTCCTCTGGCGTCTGCATGAGACTGGCAGTGACATTGAGGTCCATGTCTCTGACCCTGATATTCAATAGACATCTATTCTAGACTCGCCTCATGCCCGCACCGCATGTGCAGAGACCTTTCTCTCCACCCTCCCACCTCCAGAGTTGTTTTGGCTATCTCCCCACATGATGAGAGAGAATGTCTTTCAGTCAAATGTTAAAAATCCCAGAGTGGTTCACCATGCGTGTTAACTCACCAGGATGTTTTAAGGTGAAACTTTAAATCAGTTTTAGAGATTCAGAAAAGGAAAACTGAAAGCATTGTTCAGAGAATTTTAGTCTGACTCACAGGATGTCAACTGCTGCCGTAAATCTACTATTGGCCCAATATATTAAATGGCATTCCCTTCCTCTTGTGCTATCTGCATGTGATGATTTTCAAAGTCCTTCTTGCTGTATAGAACAACAACAATTTGCCAACACCCAAATATGACCCAGTTTTACTAATACCTGTTTTGTGCGACGTATGCATTGTTTAGTTTTGTGTTCAAAGCCACAGGTTGCGATCAAGTTACATATTTTTGATTTAATCCTAACTATGCCGCTGGCTACAACTAGCTGGGTTTCCATTTGTATGTACTGCAAAACTTAACTAAATGTTCAAAAAATTTGCAAAAGAAAATGTACATTCATCTGTGTTTCCATCCACTGATTGTTATGCAAATATTAGGAGTTAGGAGTTAGTCAGATGTCATTATACCACTGAAGAAGAAGGCGCAACATGATGACAAAATTTAAGAGCCATACTAAAGAAAAGGAATGCAAAAAACATAAAAATGAGGAGCACAATGGACATCAGAAATACTTAAAATATCTTTCCTAATTTAAGAAACATTTCTGTATCCTCATCAGTCCACACATATCTTGCGTTTTCAGCTGTATTTTTGTCTGCTGCTGCTGCCATAGCTTCTCCAGTGTCATGGAATGCGGAAGCTGGATCAACGTTTAAGTCATTTGATTTCTAAACATCATCCTTTATTTACTGAATTTACTTCCTTTGCATTTATTTGTATTTTTATTTGTATTTACCTTTAACTGATATGCCAACTCTTCTACCTCCCTAAAAGTAAAATTTTAGGCAATATTTCAAGGTTGTTGGGTTGTTTGGGGGTTTTTTTAATTGTTAATATTCTGTGTTTAAACTCTTTTTTTTTTGTGCACAAATCAAGAATTTACATTATAACAGACTGATGGGAACCCACCTTGTGATTAGTTTATAGAAATACAAACAAGTCACAACATTTTTACCCATGAGAATAAACTTTCTCCTGCACGCACAAGGCATTCAGGAGTTTGATCTGCAAGACAAAGAATAATTTGATACCGCTGACTGTGGTAGAATAGATGTTAAGTTAATTTTAATGATAAGACCTTGTAAAACTTGTGACACATACTGAGTGGTAAATTGTCAAAGTTTCAGTGTGATGTCCAGTTCCTGCAAAGTAATTTAAACCCTAATCCTCTTCAGATGGCGTTTGGCTGAGCACAACATGGTGTTGTCTGTGTGGCAATTATGCCGAAACTTGCTCTATGCCTTTGAAATCACTAAATGAAAGCCACCAAGGTCTCTTTCTGAAATAAACTAATTTACACATCAGTTCATTTAGCTAAATGAGACTCACGGTCGTCAGTATGAGACTTTTTAAATTTAAACTAAATAAATCTGATACACATATTCTATATATTAATGCATCAGACCACCAACCTACCCATCCCCTTTTAAATCAAGACTATGTGCTGATGTGTGTGTATTTGTGAGATTCTTTTATCTTCACTTTGTTAATGACCTTTACATGCGAGTCATGTGAGGAATGTGAGAATGTTAGCCTTTGCTGTGTTCTTTGGACAGCAGACGATGTGTCACGGGTTTCAAATGGTTTTTGAAGTGGGAAGGCTGGGTGTGAATTCAAAAATACCAAGAAATAACAAACTTGCTGAGAGGCTGCCATTCATCCTTTAAGTTCCATAAAGCGTGAACTGTAAACTAGCATAGATTATAGGAATGTAATAATGCATTTATGCCCATTTTCTGTAATGCTGACAATGCATCATCTGTCCAAGATCAGGAAATGCAATTGAAGATTTGTGGCTTGTGCAAGTCAACCACTTTGAGGTGATAGGGGGATATTTTGGCTCACTGGTCAAAGAGCCCTTTGAACATCTCATGTATTCAAAACTGCGGAATATTTTGTGAGGCTACAGGAGAAATGGGACATTTTGTGGTCATGATCGCTCCGTGCATCAAAAACAGTACTAATAATTATAATTGGATTCTAGGTTAAAACACGTGTAGTTAATGGTGAGGTAGGAAAATTCCATATATGGGATGTTTTTTTAAGCCCGTGCGAACAGATTCCTTGACAGCACCGGGTAAGGTAAAGTAAGGTGTTTGTACAGGCCTACAGACGTCTTGTCTGTAGCTTCACACACATCCAACGGGCCACTGTGGGAGACAGTCTGGCTGCCCCTAACTTAACAAACATTGTCACAGCAAACAAATCTGTTCCCAATTTTAATGTGATCAAATAAATTACAGAAACATTTTCCATGGGCTATACTCTTTAACTGAGACATCCAGCTAGCTAGTGCCAGGAAGAGAAACATGCTGCCAAGATATTTCTCCTTCAGGAAAAAGCTCTGTGAAGTCGTCCTTTCTATCTCTGTGACAGTGAGGGACTGGAAAGTTTAGCTTTCTCTTGAAGCTCCCTAAACAACATTTGGATACAGTTAGGGCAAAGGCAACAAGATTATTTGTGCCGTTTCCTTCACAGTAAATGTGCTCTGCTGCAGGGGATGGGAGTAAAAGCATGACAAGCTTGTAAAATCCATGACGTGCTTGGGATTCTTTGCCCTTATCACCGTGTGGGTCTTTTTTCTGGCTGGTGTTTGAGGCGTAATGCCCACCCCTCTCGTCCTAATCGTGCCCTCCGCAGAGAGTCTGGCAGACCTCACATCCAGAACAACCTGTTGATAAGTGGTTGGCGTTGTAGCATGGAAGAACCCAGAGTTTAGTCTTGGGATGGGGCCAAGGATAAACCATAGTTTAAAGAAAGTGAGTGGAAAAATAAGGGCATATTTGAGACTTTTTTGTATGTTTGTGCATTGTTTTAGGATATCGCAGTTTGCGTTTATGTGCAAACATACTGTATAATGCATTTCTGTCATCATGTGCCTAACACATACAAAGTACACTTTAAGATTTTTTTTTCTCAAGGGTGGACTGGCAGTTTGGCTGTGTATGGTCCAGCCAGTGGTGATACACTCCCCTGTCCTCAATGTTGCCTCCCACCGTGCCCCTTAAAGAGCAAGGGTTCATGGGAATGACCAATGGGAAGCATTGCTCAGCGACTTCCCACAGCCAAGAGACAGCTGTAATCCTTTAACCCCTTCCCCCCATATGAGCATTAAAACACGAACACATGCAGACACACAACAAACTTTCCTAAACATGATGGAGTTTCTAGGTACACACATTTCAGCAGAAATACATAGAAACTTTCTACGGAGCACTTCCTCCCCGTTGTGCTGCGATACGGCTACTGAATTGATGGCGTTACTGCTGCAGTGTCCTAGATTGTCTCTGAACATTCATCACTGGACCCTCCATGGCAAGCTGTGGCCACTGGCCTTCACTCAAACCCCATCCCATAGCGCCAGTGGGGCAATGATAAAACAAACAACACACCACTGCCTACACAGTGACCCTCTGAGTCTGCATATTAAGATTCACCCTCTCTACCACTCCTCTTAATCTTAGTTTCGTTTCATTCATTCTTACTCCACCATTATAACTCCTTTCTGTTTCCTCTCAATCTTAACCTCTATTAGTGTTTTGGCCAACCTTCTCTCCTCTCTCCACTTTACCTTATCTGTTTCTTTGTGTTGTGTAATGAGGAGGACTTGGTTAGCTGCAGTAGCTGAGGGGGCTGGAAAAGGAAGAGGGGGAAAGGAGCGAGTAGGAACAAGGAAGGCAGGAAGGTGGATATGGGTGGGAGGATAGGGGGCTGTGAGTATACAGTCCCCAGAGGAGTTAAGTGAAAGCCAAGAGTGTTCTTCTGAGGAAGTGCGTCCAAGATGAATCTCCTTTATTCCAGCACAGTCATCACTCTGCCTTCCCTTCTAACACAAACATTCACATGTATTTAACAGAGCTTTGTCTTACATACTGTACAGTCTGGAGCAATAACTGCAAAATCATGACAAATCACTGGACCCATTTCTTTCATTAACATTTTGCAGATGTAAACAGTGTGAGCAAAATAATGTCTGCTGAATTTAACTAAACTACAAATGTAAAAAATAATTAACTGATGAATGCATTGTAGAAGCATTGTTTTGGGAATAATTTGGACCAAGTGCTTCACTCTTGGTTGATGCCAGTGCAAGCTTCCCTAGTAGCGCCCAGCTGTGTAAGAGAGAACACTGGAATAAAGGGAAAAGGTCATGTGTTCACACTGAGTAATGTGTGAACACACTCACTACCTCATCATTGCCCCCAATTCAACTGGGGGTTTGTACAGTATGTACCATTTGCAGAGTTATTGCATAAAGTAGAAGGCAGTCAGCACATCCCCACTTTGGAGAAGCAGCCGGAATGCATGCATAGGATGTTTAGCAATGAACTGCTGTGGATGGGGTCAATAGCATAACACATTTTAGCCACCTAAAAAAGTTCACCCCCAAAAAATCAATATGAGTTGTAGTGTATCTATATTTAGAATATTTTTAGTGCTCTACCTTGCCATCAGACAGCCATTTCCAATAGGGAATCCATCTATACTTTCTTCAAATCCACCAGACTCCTTTGACAAAAACAATCATTTTACCTCAAAGAAAAGGGGAATTGCTCTTGTACTGCTACTTTGATTCATTAGTTCCTCTGCGTTATTGTGTGACTTGTATTTAAAAATGTCAGTTCAGTTTCACCAAAGTCACACAATAAAAAAGTATCGAATGGAGTGAGTCCATGGTAGACCAGAAACTCCCCTCTTAAGTAAAATTCCTGCTTTCTTAGTGTACACATAATTTTGTTTGGTTGTATGTTTGTTTGTTGGAGGGGGAGGGGGGGTGGGGGATTTTAGAATGTGTATTGGTGCCAACCCCATCCCGGCAGATCATCACTTGCCCCTTAATTCCACAAGATGCGTGTGCGGTGCATCCCCGCTCCTGAAACGCAGCCAGAATGCAGTCGGTAGGTGTTGACGGATGGTGAGGCATGGAGCAAACATTCAGCAGAGCTGTTTCAGAATGCACATGCATCCAGTGGAATCTGTAGTTTTCCAAAATCAGGGCATGCTGACCGCCATCTACTATAAGTGATGAACTTGCCATGGAAAAATATCCCCACTTCAAAAAAACTGAACTGCTCCTTTAAACAAGTAAAAAACAAAGTTTTGGAGGTGTAAATATGCATGTAGTGCTATTGACTTCAGATGTTGCACTCGCTAACATTAGGTCACCCATTGTTTCAACTTTTATGTGTACTACATGTGACAAATCTTTTCATATTAGTTCACCTGTTCTTCAGAAAAGAATAAGTTGGGGAAACAGACATTGTTTTGAAACAAGCATCGGGTTGCTATCAGCCTCAAAAGAGAACAAGAGAAAGAGAACATGAGAGGGAGACAGTTGTTCTATAGCAAGCCCGTTACTGCGTCTGCCTGGTTGAGCATGGAGGCGTTAATGTCTCACTAATCACATTAACACACAACGCTCACCCAGTCATGGGGATGGAACAACATGTATTCTCTCCATGGCTTAGGAATCATCCGCTTTTTGCTCAGACAGAAGCATTATAGCGTCAGCAGTTAAAAACAAAGATTCCTTGATGGGATCAAGGAGAGCTAACGAGAGGCACTGGTCTCACAGTTAGCTGAAAAGATTTATCATCTGTTTAGTGCTGGAGGACATTGGAAATGAGCTGACAATACAAGGATATATAATACGAAAAAGAGCAAGAGACTGCTTCTGCTGACAGTTAGTCAAGGCCTGACTTGAAGTAAGATAGGATCAGTTTTGAGAATGTAGAGGCTCAATGTGTGGAGGAGCTTAGTGGTGGATGGGCTCTTCAGAGATATAGCCAAAGGAGTAGATGTATTCAAAAAGATGCATTTTTTGAGGAGAATATGCAAGCAGAAAGGGGGTGGATTGGGAACGTGTTGGTGTCTACATTCAGTATTCTGTCATAAACTCTTGAAACACGACATTGCAGGGGAGTGCTTGATCACAAAATCTTGCATCTTAGTTTAAACCTCTCTTCCCTAATGAGTAAATGATGAAGTAATTGTCATTCAAGTATTAAACAATTCCTAAACCACACTCTTGACTTGGAACACTGCTGACATACTGTAAATCTCTAAATTATGCACAAGAGACAGAATCTCAATAGCATCAGTGTCCACCACAGGAAGCGTAACTGTCACTTCTGTCACGTCTGCACAATTCTCTTCCTTGTGTTTAACCGGTCTCACACATTCTTTGCCGGCATGTGTGCCATCTCAGAAGCGGGCCCTGTCTCTTCTGCCTGCCCACCTCCTAATGTTATTTGGCAGAACAAAAGCTTCGGCGCTCATGCCAACAATCCTGCTGAAGGAAGTTCTTGGGCATATGAGTTGAGTCGTAGTGGAGGTAATATTACGGCTCTCAACAGTGGCTGCCTGTGTGTCAGGCTATGGACGTAGAGGAGATGATGTTTGTCATGTTTCCTTTGTTTGCTCTGCATTCTCCTCGCTATGTGCTCGCTCCTCTGGTGTCTGGCCTGTCTGTCCTGCTCCTTCTTGGCTTTTTTATTCCACTTTCTGTCTATGGATCCTCACCTCCCCCTCATATTCTCATATTCTTTGTTTGACATCTCGTTTTTTAGTTGTTGTTTCTCTCTCCCTCTCCCTGCTTGTGTCTCTTTGATGCCCTCATAGTTGGTTGAATGACTGAAGCCATAAGGCTGTTCCACCCACACACGTACGCTGAGCTGAGCTGTCCTGTGCTGCGCTGTTAATTCTCCGGCTCAGCCCAGCTGAAAGAGAAGGCAGAGTGTGACTCAGATGCTAAGGTGGGTGGTATGGGCCCAGGTGGGTGGTTAAATAGGCTAACTGTAGCTTCTTCAACGCACTCACTTTTACACAGGAGATATTCTGATAAGTAGCTAAAACATGGCAAATTGGAGACGTGAACAGCTTTCAAATATGATTTACAGTTCAAAGATTGTCGCTGTTATATCTCTAGGTTGTTTTGGATGCAAACCAAAGCT
>JAQFJA010000022.1:23442896-23453138 GCA_029874485.1 Naso brachycentron
CATTTTATCCTCTGTTCATCTGTCTGAAGAAGTCTGCCAATGAAACGACTGTCTGCTCAACTTTTGTTTAAGATTCAATCGTTCTCAGGGGATTTATATATAATTATGATCAATCCAACATGTTGGCAAGTGACACCAGTTGGCGTGGGGGGCCTAAATGATCCATTTGATTGAGATTCTTATGGATCTGCTTCATGGCACAGCTCGTGTTACTGTTCTGTCCTCTTTGTTTTCCACTTTACAGCAGGTTTAATTCATCAAATCCAGGTGTTTCTGCAACAGCGAGACTGTGTATGTATGTTTGAACTCTGTTTGTGTGTGTGTGTGTGTGTGTGTGGACAGTGTCTTAGTCTCTCAGCCTCTCTTGCTATATCATGGTCTACCTCCTCACATCTCAGTCTTTTCTGTCTTATTCCTTCCTATTCTAACCCAAACATACCAAGCACAGCCAGGTGCAACCGTTTTCCTCACCAAATCCCTTGTTAAAGACCCCACAATGGCTGCCCAAAAGCGCTAAACCAGGCTCTTCCTGCACCATAATTACATCCAAACAGAACATGTTGTGCAGTGTGAGGACTATTTATATATCCACTGAGAGCCAGTTTTCTCTCTGTCTGCTTTCAAGGAACATCCTTCTGCGACTACTGTGTGTGCATGTCTGTATATGTGTGTCTGTGTCTGTGTGTGTGTCTGTGTGTGGGGGTGGGGGTGTTGTTGGGGGAGTAAATGGATGGTGGTTGGTGGGGGCAGTGTGATTCTCCAGGTGGCACATGGGGGCCCCGGTTGCCGCTGCCCGTTACCAATTACCCAAAGACTCCTGCACCTGTGAAACGCATTATATCTTGACCAAAAACTCTGAAAGTAGGAGGTTCTCTTTTTGTCTGACAGTGGCAGACGGCTAAAGCGATTTGAAGGCTATGCTCTAACCAACTTTTCAAAAGGGATCATTCAGGCAAAGCCACAACTATTATGGGCCTACTATTCATATCTTTGCACGAGGCCATCACAATTTCCATACAAGCTCTGTATGTAATATGATTGCTCTCCGGTTTAAACTACAGAATGGTCTTTGTTGGACCGATCTCATAACCATGCAATGTTCCAGGCTCTGATGGGCAATTACACTTTAGTCCAGGTCATTTATTCAATACAGTTGCTACCATGGCAATAATTGTTTGTCTGATTCATGCTAACATGTTGTCATTTAGCATTCGTTTAACTTCCTAAATCTCCACATTTGCAGACGGATGTTTGTCAGTGATGCAGTGAGTAAGGCATCATCAGGTCAATAATGGAAGACACTTTTCCACACATACAATAAACTTAGCCACCAAGTTGGAAAACTCCATGACTTACTTTTGTGCATGTGTGTGTGCAGAGATGCCACTAGATATATGTTTGATATATCGTCATGGTAAAATTACCCCTGTGTGTAAAGGTTGAAACCTGGAACTAAGATTAAACAAAAGCATCAAAATAAGTGCATGCAAACTCTGTTAGCAGCGATGTCTTGTTTCATTTCAAAACCTGCACAAATAAGGAAAAAAAAATGGACTTAAAGGAGCAATGTTTTTCTTTAAATGATACAGGGGCTGCATATCCCCAGAGTAACCGCTGACTGCTCACTTTGCTGTAGCTGTCCTTGACTGTAGCTTGTAGCTCTCGTTAGTCGGTTAACACAGTTAACCTTGCAGCTACTGACTCTATTAGTTGATCAGACAGCATGGACTTGCAGCTTGGAGCAGCAAATGAGTATTGGTGTTTACACCGAGGGCCCTCCAGCCTCCAAGCAAATACACTGGACCCAGAGCTGAACACAGCCTCGAAGACTGACTGAGGCCAGTTCAACAACAGGAAAAAGTAGATTATCAGAGTGCTTTTAACAACTCTGACCAATACTCTGACACCAGGGAGAATGAAAACACAACAAGCATGGACAGGAGAGGCATGAAGCAGGACAGAAGCAAGAGGATTGTCAGACATCAAGTGAATGGATGGTTCCATCTCACCAGGTGATAAAGAGTTTATCAAGACAAAACCTGAGTTGGTGATTTTGAAACAGTGGAAAAACAAGCCAAGATGGTTTTAATGAGCTTGATTTTTCAATTTATTTCTGTTTAGTTTAAATGAAATGTGTTGTACAATAACTCAAGGCAATTAGGCTTAAGACAGGACAGACAGAGGTTAGCTGGTTAGCATGCTAATTTCAAGAAATATCTCTGCAAACTAACATCTTTAACTTTGCATCAAAACTGTCACATCTTCTTATCTATCAATAATATTGTTAAATTTAAACATTTCCACAACTGAAAAACAAAATCTGTCTGTATGTCACATGTTGCTTCTTTAATTTTCTGACAAAATGGAAAATGTCTGTCATTTATAACTGTTACAACACAGTACTGAGTTTAGAATGTTTACAGGTTGGGTTCCATGCATAGAAAATGAAAAGAAACCTAGAAGAAAAATATAGAAAAATATGAATATTTTTTCACACTTACTGTAAAATATATACTGCACATCTGCTGGATGTATCTCTGTGCCTTGCAGGCAGTTATCTGATAAATCCATACATCAGTTATTATGAGAAAAATACTATCTACAGAGAGCCCTCTTTGATGTAAGGGAAAAGCCTTCTGCAGGGTACACATACAAATGCAGCCAAGAAATTCAATGCCCCCACACTAACCCTATCAACTTCAGAGTGTCATGACCAGTAGCTTTGATAGGTTATCCACTGAGGGGGCTCGCACATCGCCGATAAGCCCGGGGAGCTTAAGAGACAAAGATACAGCAGGCCCCAAAACGCTGCGCTAAAATTAATTGGCATCAAAACTTCAAAAATCATTCATGTTGACTGCATTTCTGAGGACACTGGGTCACAGTTGTTGACTGACAAAGTATTATTATATGGTTATGCAACAAATTCATTGATATTGGTCGTCAAACATTTAGCCTACGCACAAGCAGATGCACACATCCTTTGTAATTTTTCCCCTAATGTGAATTACAAATTCTATTTTAGCGCAATGTAACATGTGAGCAAAAACTGAATGCAGTCATCAGCAAATTAGCTCTAACTACCAACAACATTTTACAGAGTCCGTGTAGTAATGTTGTTACTTGGCCCCATCCTTGCTGGTGAATGAATAAGCATTTCCAGAGTGCCACTTATGAAACTACTGACATCAGTGCCACTGTTTACCTTTGGAATGTTCCACACAGGTGTTTTTTAAACTTTCCACAACTTTCTAAGTCTTTTGTCTCCCCTTTCCTCTCTTCTTTTGAAACATGTTGACGGTACACGTATCAAAGCCAGAATAAGTATATATTTACAAAAGCTAATAAAGTTCAAAAGGTAAAATATCAAATATATTGTCTTCGTTTGCTTTCAATCTAGTAAATCTATTAAAAAAAAAAAGAAATCATCACATTGTGTTTCATTTATATTTTTACAGCGTGTCCCTTTTTTTCAGAATCTAGGCTGTACGCAAAGTATGTATTATGCGTGACTGATCCTCTTTAAACATTTCACACTTGTTTCCAAAGATGAAAACTTGAATGCTATATACCTTCCTTGTCAAAGGCTTCTAGAAACTTTATATAACCTTTAAATCTTAAAATAATGAAATCTGCACACGTTTAGACTAAGGAATGACTGTTGCAACACCTTAAGGTGCCAATACACATGAAGCATAGAGAGAGGCAGTGGAGGAATCAAGGGAGGAAATGGTTTCATGGCTGAGCTGACTGTTTGAATTAGTGTATCTGAAATGGGCATCGTCTGCTACCACTCTGACATGGTGTTGCTCTCGCCTTTGGCACACATCCATCCCTTCAGAATGGCACACGGGCACACACACACAGAGTCACACATGTAGTTACACACAGACACGTACACACATGCACACATGGAAACACACATTGTGCATTTTGCTTGCCTTCCTCCGACCTCCCCGCTGTGTCTGACACAGCACCCATGATCCTTTGCCTCGCGGGCTGTGAGCTGTCAGAGTGACAGGGCATGAGGAGGTTGACATGTGACACTGCGAGACAGGATCAAATGTGTCATCATCTCCTCAAACAAAGAAACAAGGAGATGAGAAACTCTTTTTTCTACCATAAGCTTTTTTATTTTTTTATTTTTTATTTTTTTGTCATTAATATCACAGCAGAACCATTTGCCTAAGTTTTCATCTGATTTAATTTTCTTAGTTTTTTAAGCAGCATGTAGAGGAGAATATGACTTAATTTTTTTTTTTTTTAATTTGTTTATTTCTAATCGAAACCAAAAATTAATTGGGACTCTGGAAAACGACCAAAAAGCACCACACAATGAAAGGCCTGAGCGATATGTCAGTTTGCAAATATTATCAGCCAACATTGGCCTATCGTAGTTATGTCTGTATTGGTGCACATGTTCTCAGATATGCCTGGGTGTGAAAACTGTTTTTTTAGGCTGAAAAAATGCTTGGAAAAGTGATTCAAAATGGTGTAATTATGTATTTTTTTCCAGCAGATGGCGATCTGTTAGTTTGAGCAACACTATGTAACTTTGACCGTGACCTGTGGCTTCGAGAAAGGAAACTAAACGATGCGTAGTAATATGTTGCACGAAACAGCTATTTTAGTGAAACTAGGTCAATTTTATGGAGAAAATGTCCTCTGGTTTTCATTCTGACTGCTCTGTCTGTGTGCAGCCTTTTATTTAGCGAAGATGCCCCCAACAACTACCCGCTGCTGCAGCTGCAGCTTCGGTCTGCAGGCAGCCTACTTGTTGCTTTCAGGAACCTCCATGAATCACAGACTTGAGGCAGGGCAGTCATAGGACATCAGAGGGAAAACCGGAGGACATTTTCTCCATAAAATATCACCCGATTTTATTAAAATTGCTGTTTTGTGCAACATATTAATGTGCTTTGTTAAATTCATTTTTTGAAGCCACGGGTCGCGGTCAAAGTTACATAGTGTTGCTCTAATAATTAATAAGTGTTTACTGTTCAGTTCACTGATGCTTGGAATAAAGTTTATAAAATGTAATATATTCTGCTCCGATTACATATTTTTGTTACAAGTATTTGATAACCACATTCAATCAGTATCATATATATATATATAATATCTGCCGATATACAGGATATTGGAATTTTCCCCAAACCTCCCATATCGTCGGATGTTTGGGGAAACATCCCCAATATACATATACAGAGTCGAGGAATTCACAACAAATAATATTTAAATTAGTCCATTTTTAAGAAGGCAATAAAGAAGGTAATATCTCAGTTAAGTGGCGCTTTTTCAAGTTCCACTTTTCAAAAAAATCTATTGAATATTATGAGCAAATGGATTTGGACCCATATCAAGGAAAAAATCAAACCATAACAAAACAATAGATGGGTCACCACTGAGAACTTAAGCTTGGTTATTTGAGCAGACTGAGGTGTTAAAATTAGATCGGGGCAAAACTTCATAAGATTACTGCAGTAATCCTCCACGCTCTCCTGTGTCTGACAAGCTGTCATCAGGTAGAGCACATTAAGTATAAACACACACACACACACACACACATATACACACTCAGACACACACTTAAAGCTGTCCAGGTCTCGCTAGCTTAGTCAATCTGTCCTGGGCCGTCCAGGCCTCTGCTGCGCTAGAAGACCACACATCCACACATCAGCCCTTTATTGTTCCTTCCACTGTGGTAATGGAAACAGAGTCAATGTGGCACGGAGGGGGAGGAAGTGGTGGCCAAGGGCTGTGGGCCCTGAGTCCTGCATGGCCCCTCCATGGTTGGCATCTCTTTACTCACACACACGCTCATTCACACATACACAGTCCTGCACACAACCGGTGTTTCTCTTCCTCTCTGGATCTGACACACACACATTTTGAAGCCACACTCTAGTGAAAACACACACCACCCCTGCATCCCTTCAAATGGTAGGAAATCCTGGATATGTTGAGCACATTTAGAAAAATACTTGAGGTTTTGAAGAAATTGGGATCACCTCATCTCAGAGTAACGTGATGCTGCTTTTATTAAAAAATGAAAGGGTGCCCATATGGAAGCCATCGCAGACTTGGTGCGTGCACATACAAATCAAAGCAACTCCATCCATCCCGGCTGCTAATGAGGGTGACCGTGATGTTTTTATGTGTGTGTGTACTGTGTGGCTTAAGTAATGGCTACATAGGATGGGAGGTTTTATCCACACACACGCAGGGGGGTCCAGGCAGTATTGTTACAGCCTAAACACATTTTTATGGTCTCTGAATTATAGTATCAGCTCCACACATGGCAGGTAGGGTTTAGTGGTTGGTTAGCAAGCTGGATTTATTTACTTTAAATGTCTCGCAGCAGCCAAACTGACACAGGAGGACTAGAGCTCTGTTTACAGTGAAACAGCAAACACCAGTGCTTCATCTGAGCAAAGCAGGATATAGAAGAAGATAGGCTTTAATTTCCATGCTGCACAGGCCTCGTAAAATCTAAACAGAACAATAAAATTACTGTTTTTTATTCCTCTAATGCTCTAGTGTGGCTTTCACATTTCTAATTGATCTTTGTGTGAACAAAGAGATGTGAGATGCTGTGGTTTTTAATTGTCTGAATGCTGCCTCGGCTTGCTGTTAGTGTGTGTGTGTGTGTGTGTGTGCGTGTGTGTGTGTGTGTGTGAGAGAGAGAGAGAGACAGGTACAGTGCATGCATGCCTGTGTGTGTATATTTGTGCATCTGTGTGTGTGCTTGCATGCTCCTGTGCTATCAGTCTTGGTCAGGTCGCTGCCTGGGTGTGTTAGGGTTTGTCTCCCTGTGTTGTTGCAGCCTGTGTAATCATGGTATTAATTATTAGCTGTTTGCTCTCCATCATCCCCCTCCCCTGAGGGCACCATGCCTGGGCTGCCAAGGGCTGGCACCGGGTGTCTCATCCACTATAAATCTGCACAGTTTACATCACAATCAATGGAGCAGCAGGGTAAAGCACCAAGTTTTAGTGAGGGTTGTCTTCCCGCAGTGTGAAAAAACAGGAATTGGTTGCATTAGCTCAATTTATTTGCATTTAAACAAACTTTTTTTTTGCCTTTCTTTGTAGTTGTTGTGATAAGCTTTTCTTCTTTTCATCTAGTTACACTCATCACCTAAAATTATGAATTTTGGCCAAAAAATAAACAATGTGTCCCCATGGGCTTTGCCTAAATTGTGTGAGAAAAGATGTCTCACTTTATCCTGCTTAATGTCCTCAGGCCAGGCTGTGAATTAGTCTCAACTCTATCTGATCTCATATGTGTCCTTTTCACACACTGCCACCGGCGTATCCCCATCACTCACTAACACACACACACACACACACACTTATGTACATTTGTCTCCCTCCAATGCCACCATCGGCATCGCTCCTTCAGAAGTACTTGTGAAACGAATTGTCTGGGAGAAAGTCACAGCATCTGGCAGTGATTGTGGTGCCACAGGCAGTGTGTGTGTGTGTGTGTGTGTGTGTGTGTGTGAGAGTCACAAGGAGGACAGGGGCTCTCATCCCCACTGGGCTTGAGCATAAGGGACAGCCAACCCTTTTATTGACCACAAGGACCTTCTTACAGTGTCGTAATTTACTTTGACAATATTTCTCTATTATTCCTATAATTTTTACTATTATTGTTCATTAAAAAAAATGAACTGTGTACATTTACAAGCAATCCAAAACATTTAAAGTAATTTACTGGATTGAAAGCAATTTAGAGAATCTTAAGATTAAACCTTATTATCCTTCATTTATCTCGGCCAATTTTGCTTCAGTTGTCTTTCAGCGGTTGCCGCAGCCTCTGTCATGTTTCCCATTTCTTTCAAATTCAGTGATAGTCATAAAGAGCAGAAAAGATCATTTTAGCAAAAACACGTTTTACGTCTGTTTACTGAATGGAAACATAAATGATCAGTATGAACATAAATCCAATAAACCTCAACCAGAGAGAGCGAGAGATTTCTTCTGGAGCCACAGCAGAGTTAATAAAAGTCACTTATGGTTTCAGAGGAACAACAGCATTTCATTGTCCTGGATAACGGTTTGAAGATGAGGTAACAGATTTGGACGCGCCTGTTGCTAAATTCAAAGCGTGATTTTGTTTTTTTCATCTTAGGAATCAGGAAAATAAAGGATTTATACAGAGTTTGTTGCATTAATTAACAACTACCAATGTTCCCCTGTGGTTTCCAACCACTTTGAAGATTGCTTCATAATAGACTGAGAGACTTAACCATTTACGAACTGAAGGGGAAGAAAAATATCTGTGATTGGATCACAATGCCACATGTTGGCTGATTGCAAGCACAGGAATTGTATCGTAAAAGCAAAAAACCGCCTCTTGGGAATCATGTCAGGAAAAATCCCGGAGAGGAAACGCTGCCAGCGAGTCTTCACCAATGACTGGTACAAAGAGATTTCTTTAAATCCATTTTCACTTTTTTTGCTTCAAGACAGAGAGATGTTCTAATCCTCTGTTCATTGTTAGGGTTGTGTGGGACTGGCCGAGAGAAATAGCTTTTTGATGGCAATGGAGGGGAAAGGGAGCTTTGCCAAAGAGAGCTTCAGAAGTTAATGGGCCGGTTTCTATGCTGACAGTAAAATCTTGGCTGGAGCCATCAGGAGCTTCCGAGGCGTTATCTACTTCAGCGGTTTTGAAGATTATCTTTAAAGGGAAAACAGAAAAATGACAATGTCAAGAACAAGAGAGACGTCTAAAAGCAAAAGGTTTAATCAAGACTTATACCAGATGGAATTATCAGCAAGCTAAAGCTGATTTATGTTGAGGAAGCATTACAGTTTAGAGAAATCCTTCCAAGATAACAGTCGTAGCCTTGAGATCGTCTCACAAGCAAAGAGCATCAGTGGTGGATTCACATTTTGATGCACCACCAAGGGTTGCGGTGGAGTTTCTATTGCTGCTGGGTAATGTTTGATCCAATGGATGAAATGCTGCCTGTGGTAACTGTTGCCCCCGCAGAACAAAGAGCCAAAAAGAAAATGAGACCCATTTTCACAGCGAGCGCTCTTACAGACAGGTGCTCTCAAACAGCAATCTTTATTTCAGCAAGGGAAGAGAAAACAGTTGCTTCTTAAGTATTTTAAGAATAACACTTCATGCCTGAGCGCTGCCAAACCCTTACGAAAGCAGAGCACTGTGGGTACTGTGAGTTTCACAGCACTTTGGAGTGGGGAAGATCCAGCCGGGCAGTCCTCTGGCACAAATGCTGGTATGGTAACCTGAAGCCTTGAGGACAGATGGGGTGACCCCGGCCCTTATGTTTCCTTCTGCAGAACAATGAGCCAAAAAGAAAACAAATCCCATTCGCTCATACGCGCTCATGGATGCTTGCAGCTACAGCACGGTGAAGAGCGCAAGCTGAACACAAAGTTAGGAGGCTGCTGTGGTAAGTTTTTGTCTGCTGATTACTGACGCTTCTCCCAAACACGTATTTAGTCACGATAAGTTGCAGCAAACTATTAGACAATGACAGGCAGGAGCTGAGGAGTGGCAAGGAGAAGGAGGTCGCCTCTGAATTGTGGGCGTCAGTAGTTGTGTGTACATGCATGTGTGTGTGTTTCACGTGCTTATCCTCCCCTCCATGTATCTCAACGTTTGGCAGAATCTGCTCCCAAGCAGAAACCCAGCCGTTAAGCCACGAGCCATCAGCAGCCAGGTCAGATTAGGTGTCTGTCGTTGGCCTTTGTGCTGATAACACTGCAGTGAGTGGCACTTCCCTACCGCCACTTCACCTCGGCCGTCCCACACTTGTCAGTCCTCCACCGGTCAGATAGAGTCTGTCAGTTAAGTAAGAGATAAAGGGAAAGCCAGGAGGAGAGACGGGGGGTCTTTTCTGTTAGTTTAGCACCCCAGTCAAAGGGTTTTTGTTACTGACGAGGGTCACAGAAGGAAGGAACAGCCTAAAGACAAAGGGGAAGGGGAAGGAAAAGTTGACTGGCACATTAGCTGGTGTCTCCCTATCAATCTGCTTAATCTGGAGAGACAAGAGATCTCTTGAGTTGTGGGGATGACCATGGGAACGGGTTATACGGTGAAGTGAGAGAGGGGGGGGCCGCATCTGTCAGGACCAATTTGCCTTCACATTCTTTGAGCACAGATATCCTCTCTCTCTCTGGATTTATGTCTCCCTCTATGGCTGTTTATCTGTCTCATGCACACAAATGTAAAATTATATTTTGGTGTTAAAAGATTAATGTTAAG
>JAQFJA010000022.1:23465659-23475764 GCA_029874485.1 Naso brachycentron
GACATCAGTCAGGCCCTAGTTATGAGAATATAACCTCTGAGGGGACAAAAGTATCCTGAGGTTATTTGATAGGTTCAGAGTTACCGGTTTGATATAAATGTTCTTTACTCAGTACAAAGTTTGCTCTGGAAGCTGCTTCATACAGTCTCAGACAAAAATTTCATCAATGAGTCACTTTATGTTTTTCATTTATAATTTTGGTCGTAGATTTTTTATTACTTTTAGCTTAATCATTGACGTTTTGAAAACTTTTACTTTCCTTAAACGTAAAAAACAACTTGTACATGAGGGGTAAAATGAGATCCTGGTTGCATATTTTGTCCCTTAAAAGCTATTTGTGTTACATTTGTAATGAGAGCTCCACAGATGAAACAAGACAGAGGCAGCAGCATGGTCTGTGTTGATTGATTTGAAACTAAAGCCTCCGTGCTCAAGCGTTCTCGAGTGTCGGGGTGAGATGACAGATTGAATGATCTAAAGTGCTTCAGGGTTCAGTGCGTTCACCCAAACATGCTGCTTTAATCCTCATTTATGATAGAAGTTCTGTTACGTGGCCAAATATGGTTATGCTTGTATAAAGTTTGA
Organism: Naso brachycentron; assembly: GCA_029874485.1. NCBI lineage: Eukaryota > Metazoa > Chordata > Actinopteri > Acanthuriformes > Acanthuridae > Naso > Naso brachycentron. The sequence goes on from JAQFJA010000022.1 coordinate 23,466,245, forward strand.
TTAATTGTGAGATGAATTTTATAAAACTATAAGTTTCAACCTCTCTTATGTCTTCATTTCCATTTTTAAGGTCCTTCATCATCTGACTGTTGTATATCAGATACTCATATAAAAACCTTCTCATCTCCTCCAGTCAAAGTGTCAACATCCAATCCCTAAAAATACACGCCAAGCCCTTCTGACTCAGCTTTATTCTGCTTTTATTTCAGTGGAAATGCAGAACAATGGAAACATCTGCACCCTATTCATATTTTAGCTTTCATAACACACCGCCACACTGGAGTACAGTATGTAACACAACCCAAATCTGTGCTGATGCTGCTGCACACCCGCCTTGACAAAAAACCCCTCTCTGCCAGCTGGGACATGCAGCACAGCAAGTAAGAAAGACACAAACAATGTGGAAAAAAAAACAGAAAAGAGGGACGAAAGAGGCCAGAAACAAACTATCAAAGTGCTGGGGGAAATTCTAACCAACTGTATTCAACAATGGCAAACTGAGCCTCATAGTACAAGTATGTATGCAGGTTATCTCAGGAGTTTAGTTTTCTGGTCATCCGAAGGTCAAGTAGGTATTAGGTAGACTTCTGTAAAATACAATCTAGAATGGTTTAACATGATGCTGGTGAAAAAAGTTTTCAGATCCTTTATTTAAAGTAAAACTTGACTAAAAGTAGGAGGCCCATCTTGGGGTTCTTTTGGCGCTTGTAATACATATTTGTTATGTATTCACAATTACAAACTCTCCAAGTTGGTAGAAATAACAAATTCTTGATAGTTGCACTAGTTGAACTTTGGCTGTCAAATGCCACATTCCTGGGCAAACAAAGATGTATGGAAACTATAAAACAAAGCGTCTGAGTAATCGCTTTTAAAGAATTTATCACTCACCGAATACAGATGATTTCCCAGACAGAGGCATGACACAGACTGCAGAGCTGTTTTACAAGCTTCCCATGATGTTTGAATCAGCCTCTGCCAGCATATGAAGCAAGTTTTCAACGATCTTTTGGTTCATGAACAATGACATAAGTGACGGGAAAGGGGATTAAATACGATTACGTGGCCTTAAAGGAATAAATTTTCACATTATGAGGGTGTCCAGTCAGTGATGATGGTAAATGTAGTCATTTGAGGCAATAAATTCCTCAGTTTGCACAGTTTTTCTGTCCTGTTCTTCATCTGACATTGTTAGTATTAAGGACGAAATACAGGCTCACTTTTGCTTTTCTCAGTGGGCATCAAAAGCTCACATGCAATGCATTATGGTACATGTAGACAATCCTGGCACAGCGTAGGGAGCAGGAGAACTTGGCTCTCTGGGTGAGTATATTCTGCACAGTGTAAGTTATTGCTTCAAGGTCTTTTCACACCGCCGCATGGCTGCTCACCACCTCCAGTCATTTCAATGAGGTAAAGGTGGCAGAGGGGAGACAGTTTCAACCGCGGTGGTAAGACCAAGAAGTGGTTGCCGCCCACGTGAATGCACACAGTTTTTGCCCTACTGCTCAGACTTCAGCGAGTGGGTGCTAGCTAACCTTAGCACTCACTCGCTAAAAACAAAACTTTTTCTTCATTCGTATTGAAGTACTTTATCAACTGCAGCCATGTGTTCCTGCCTTTCTTATCACTGGAAAACAGACAAGATGAAAGTTTAATAGTTACTTTTTTACTCAATCTCCTTGAACAACAAGGGACACAGCACTGCAGCACACAGCGGATAGCAGGCATTGCAGATCTGAAAGCAAACACGGAGGAGCTCACGATGTTGCTGTCCTACCTGTACAACAAACACAGCTCTACTGTCGTACAAGAAACCAAAAGAAAATCTGTAAAGGGCACAACGTTTCTACCCAACTGATAACAGTTAAATGACCCAAATACGTAGAAATCGTTGGTTACTTTTGCCTTGTTTGTAACATTGTTCCTGTCCCAACACCAAGTCTTTCACCAAAGGACCTCCACGTCATTGCCATCTTGGACCACAGCAGTAGCAGCCGCTTTTAAAAACGCTGGCTTTCCGGGAGAATCCTCCAGTGGCGAGGCGGTTTTCAAATTAGTTACCACACGGGGGTGTGAAAAGACCTTCAACTGACTATTTTAATGCTGAGGTAAACAATTTATATGTGGTGTCACTCAGTAAAAAATCCCATAATAACCTTTCAGCATATTTTAATTAGGTCAGGCCATTAAAGTATGTTTCTGTGTGTTTGATTAGGTTAGGGGTCTCAGTTCTCCCACAATAGATGATTTTCTTTTCTCCATGCCATTATAAACATGTAATCATTTCTCTGCAATTTTGAAATCCCACATGAAAATGTACAGAGGCCCAAGGGTGCTCACACACAAATCCACACACACACACAGTCTCACAGAGGGGAAAGGGGCTTTCATACGGTGGCTCGCAAAAAAATGCCAGAATCGACGTTTACGGTTTTTAAAAAAAAGACAAAAAAAATAACAAACATTCCACAGATGCTTGTTCAGTTTACTGTGTGATGCCTTTATATGGAAACCAGTAAACGTAGAGGTCAGCTGAAGCTGTGCTCATAACACTGAAACTAAATAAACACAGTTTGAGGGGCACAGATGGAGAGAAGTTGCAGCTAACATGGTGATGACGAGTTTCTCATATTCTCTAAACACAGGTGATTGCACCGAAATCATTAAAATATACAAGAGGTTTTCTGGTCCCGTCTCTTCTGTCATCACTTGGGTTTGCGATGTGACTTTGGTCTCCAGCACAAACAATGAAGCTTTCAACCCAAAACTCAGCCACCCCAACCCCCCACCACCCTTTGTAGCAACAGGGCAGATAGACCAATTTAACTGCAATAGAGCAGGAAGTGGACTGAGGACAGGAAACTCTCAAAACAATACAAAGTAAACTAAAGTGTGTAAATATAGAGTTTGTGAGCACAAAGTCTGGAATCCAGGGAGAAAGAAAACAGAAAGTAAAGAGTGGCAGGTATTATGTTTACAGCACTTCCATGTTCTCCACTGCTTCTGTTCCGACTCAAGGATAAAAATGTCATTTTTATTGCACAGTTTATTGGGAGAGCTGCTGGGTGAAGTGCACATAAACATAGTCAGTTCCAAAAGTAATTAAGCTCATCCTGATCTACTGCACCTTGAAGAAGCTTTTGATGGCTGGAATGTGGCTGGCACATTCCGTCCTTCGGTATTCCTCCACTTTCGGGCCGACCTGTGGACAAACACAGGATGTAGACACTTACAGTCATGTCATACTTCTCTCGGAGGAGACAGAAAGAAGAGGAAGAGAAGGAGAGATTGTGGAACAATAGGATTCACATTGCTGTGGCTGAACTGAGCTGTGTTTAATAAAGTTGACATTTTGGATAACACATGACACTGTATTATAAAAGCTTAAATCTTATATATTAAGCCATGTGAAGTACTACTTACATCATTTCATCATAAAATGCAGCTTTATCTTGTGTATTTATAAATACATGCACTGGCACACTCAGAGGGGGCGCTAATGGGGCAGGCCCTATGTATTAGCACCTAATGTTGATTAGATGCCCCTGTGGTAGTTACAACATGATGAGGCTCCTCCTAGGGTGCCCTTCCTGTGGTCAAAACGTGGTTAAGCGCCCTCTACGTTGGCCTTGCGTAGGACAAAATGCAATAAAGAGCCTAACGACTTTTTGCCCGCTGGTGCCTCACAGCATACAACAAGTGCGTTTTTTACTATTTTCGCCCTTGTCCTTCAAACATCTTGACTCCGCCACTGACATGTATTTTTCAAGTCTGCCATTTTGGTGGCTACATAGAATCACAGCTTTGCATGGTGTCACCATCAGTGCGAACAAGTTTTTTTAACCAGATTATGTGTGTATATATATGTCTTTGCATGATTATAATATTAACAACTCTCAAGGTTGCGGAAAAGGTGGATTTTCAACCAATCAGAGGCCTTGACAACCCGCCTGTTTATAACAACTCCATGTAAGAAAAACATTGAGTCATTTACAGTAAGTGTCCCACGACTGATGAATATCAGACATGAAAACTACTGCAAATTCCATCTTGTGCTTGCCCTGTGATTCATAAGAGTTTGCTCGGTGATGTAATTCTCACACCGTTTTCCCACATGTCAGATGCCAAATAAGCCCGTGTCAAAACAGGACCAAACAACGCGAATAAGCCAAGAAGCTTAGGATTTTCTCCAGAGCATTTTAAGTACATAGATTTTTCCATAAAAAGTTAATCCCATTATCTAGGAACTGCTAAATGGCTTTGCTGTGGGTACCTGTTATTTCATACATGTATGTGCAAAGCATGTGTTTTTCCTTGGTCTGTGTGGCTGTTTCTTTAATAATAGGATTGTGCTTACATGAGCTGATCCCTACAAGCCTGTCTGCCACTCACCCAGCTGATCATAGCAATCCGTGGGCCTCCTGTCTCCATACTTCCCACTTTGCACAGTCCATACTGAGGCTTGGAGATGTGAAATTTGCCTGCCAGCTCTGCCACACCACCCGCTGTTAGAAAAGATGAAGGGAACAAAGCAAAGATGAGACTGATGGGGAGCGTGACAACACGAATGCTAAATTTTCTTTACATTATAGGAATGTTACAATATTTTCTAAACACAAGAGACAAAGTCAAGCCACCTTACCTCCTGAATCAGCCAGTTTGAGCTTGTTGGTGAATCCATCATATGTGAACAATGCCCTGTGGACACACATAGAAAAGAAGGCTGCTGAGGAATGTGGGTGACAGACACAAGACATGACAGAAACACTTGTAACGGTGTCTTGGTTGTACTGTGAACAAAAGAAAGGATTAAATATGCTGGACAAAATGACAACTTGTTGATTTCTGTTTGCTCGAGAGTAAAAGCTCATCTGAAACTTTTACAATCAAAGCACAAGCCTGTGACAGCTGGATGCGCCATGTGTTCAGTCTTTCATTGCGCGCTGGGCACACACACAGACATGTACACAAGCATAGCCAGATGTTTTGCTGCATGTACGTTGCATAACCATACAAAGCTGTCCTACAGTGCACCATCAAAAATCCATTCTCTTTAACTGGGACACATGCACTTGTACCTGGGTTAAACAGTAAAGGCACTCAGCAGCACAATAACCTTCTTTCATAGTGTTTGCCTCAGAGACAAATGGCTCCTAAATGTTAAATAAATGCAAGCAGTGCTGTTCAGCTACAGGGTTTTTGACATTTTGCAGGTGAAAACCTGTCCTACCGCACCCTTCGGGCAAACTGCAGCTCACTGTGGCAACTTGACAACTCATGATGTGTTTCTAAGAGACCACTGAGATACAACTGCGCTGCTGAACAAACTAAGAGCAGAGTTGTTGATAAAGATTTGGTATTTCAGTGGATATCAGTACATATGTTAGCTTTGCTGCAGAGGCTTCGAGACAGAAGTGTGACTTCATACTGTAATCAACCAAAAAAGAAACAAACCAAAGAACGTCTCTCCAGCTGCTATCTATTCCACTGGTTTGAAATGATACCCACATGCTATTTGGTGTGACATGCTTCGAACATAATCCTGATTCATGTGTGTGTTTGAAGCTCAACTGGGGGTAAATGTGTGTGTGAGTGTAAGTGTTTTTACGAGGTGACCTGCAGAGAAAAGAATTGTTTAAGCTTTATAGGCCTCTGTGTGCGTGTGTGTGTGTGTGTGTGTGTGTGTGTGCTGCCATGTGCATACGTCTCTGTCTGACTGTGTGTCTGTGTAAATTTCTCTCAGTGGGACTCCTGGGGGTGTGTCAATAACATCTGGAGCTGGGTAGCAAGAGCACAAGGCCATGCACAGCTATTACAATGGGCCAAAGGTGAATGGCCTGTGTGTGTGTGTGTGTGTGTGTGTGTGTGAGAGTTTGGGGATGTGTGTTGGGAGGAGGGAGGGAGTGAGACAGTGAAAATGAGACACGGGGCGAAAATTTTGATTTTAGTGATTTAGTGATTTTAGATTTCAGTGATTTTTTTAGTGAACACAGCAAAAACAACTGCAGTTTGTTGCACAGGTTGACAACAAGCCGGCTAGCTCAGTTAGCAACTCTACGTCACTCTGTTATTTTTTCCAGGCACAACAAGTCTCTTGTCTGTCCAAGGAACAAAGACCAACATAAGTCAATCTGTGTGTGTGTGTGTGCGTGTGAGGACACAATAACCATTTTGTTCACCCTGTTCAGCAAGCTGCACGTTGGCCCTGCATATGTGACGAGGCAGGCGGACAAGTGTTTGCTGTATGTATCATGTCATCACACAAAACCAAGTATGATTAAATGAGATTTTGCCAAAATATAATACAATTCATGCAAACACTCTCCAGGGCTCTCGAGCTTTACATGAGCTTTGTGTCACCAGGATCAGTCATTTGTCTCTTGAGGGATCAGCTTAGGAACAATAACTATAGAAACAACATAATCTACTTCCACAATTAGCTTTACCAGCGTCTAGAGCTCAGACACCGATCCATATTTCCTGATCTTTAGACCTCATGACATTCCTAAAGGTCGGCATTCACAAGCAGTCAAGGTCAAAGGTTACCAAGCCTCTGAAGGAGTCTTAATTGCATGTGCATATTCTCAACCCACAGGGAACAAGCTTGCACATGAGGATACTCCGTGCTGTGGGAGACTCTTTGTTCTGTCCCAGCTGTTTTCCTGAGATAGAGTTCTCAAAGATATTTTATATTCTGCTCATGACTTTATTTCATCCCTGTCTTGGATGTTAACAAGGCCGAAGGGTTCACACATGCACTGATTTTACAAAGAAAAGAGAATTGAGTAAAATCTATGAAATCTGTTTTTGGAACATATAAATTGGATCAGGGTCTGATTGTGAAAGGATTTGGAGGATCTCTCCTCTTGTCTGCCTTGAGGAAGGACACATACCTCTGAAATGCACTGATACAATAAAGTTTATTGAGGGGATCAAAATACCATCTTGAGTCTTTATATACTTTTTTTTTTTCAGAGTCTCATTTTTAAGGACTGTTCATCCCTGCGATGATTTTATCCAAAGATTATCTGCAAAGATGAAAATGAAATGAAATCTGCCATTACAGCAGTTTCTTTGGTTCAGTGAATTTTCCAAAGGAAGGAAGGAATTTTTGTTGCTGACATGAAATGAAGGATTATCTTTGAAGAGAAAGCCTGCAAAAGTTCACACTTCTGGGTATTACATGTTTTTAAAATCCTGTTTCTATTATTCTCCTATTCACCAGAGCTGGGACTAGACACTGTCAAGTCAAGACTGACAAGTCCCAAGTCCTGAACTTCTCCTCACCAAATGTAATGCAATTTGACTGTAACAACAGAGCCTCAACTTTGTTTTTTTGACACAACTTCAAATGTCAGAAGTGGAAATTCTTGTACCTTCTTTTTTAATTTTGAACCTGGATGTTTTGCATACTGAATTTAGTTTTTTTGTGGACCACTGCACAGTTTCTGTACGCCAAAGAAATTGTCTTTTTTGTGTGTTATTTTTTCCAACTGGAGCTCAGCAACATAACATCAGTTTAGATGCTATTGGTTTTCTTTGAAAAAAGTGAACCTGGGGAATTGAGCGTTGACTTGCTGGGAATGAAAAACACTGATGCTCCTTGATTCAGGAAATAAAGGTAAATTAACCTGTTTGCTATTCAATTTTTATGTAAATTACATACTTTTGAAGATTTGGGCTTAAGGAAAGTAACAAGTATTTTCAAGTTAAAAGGCTGAAGTCCAAGTGAAGTTACAAGTCATTGGCGTTAAAGTCAAACATTACTGTGGTTTTAGTATCAGCAGGAACAGTAGCAGAAAAATCTTTCCTAGCTAACAAAGCACATAGACCCCCATGCCTTCACATGTGTTCGCTTCTTGAGAGCTACACTGACTTATGAGAAAAACAGACTCTCCAAACTGTCTCCAAACTCAGCCAGCTATGACCTCAGCTCTCAGAGAGGGAGGGAGGGACAGGGGGTGGAGAAGAGAAGAGAAGAGACGAGACGTATAAATGTAGGGAAAGGCCGTCATTTAGGGGGGAGGGGGTGACACAAAGGGAAGAAAAAACAATCTGAACAAAAATAAACTATTTTTAAAGTAATAAACAATGAGAAATCTGTGCTTCATTACCACTGCAAACCACTTAGTACAGCTTTAAAGCAAATAAACAGCCATTCATCTCAAAATGTACAAAGAACACACAGTACATAAAAACATACACAGACATTCACATGCACACACAGTACACTACACACACGAGCCTGTGACAATAGGGATGTTTGTTTTGGATGAGCACAGACGCTGTAATACCTCTAAACATGCTGCGCTCTCCCATTTCTAGATGAACATAACAGAAGCAGATGAAGTGCTGAAGCAGTGATATGCTACACCAGGCTAAGCTACGACAATAAGCCATTTGAGTGAGGTAATATGCAGGAAATACTCTCACACAATGTACATATTTCTTTTGAGCTGTAAAATCTGAAGAGATTTAGGGGAAATGCTTCTTCTCTTGCCCTCTCACATCTTTTATATGATTTTACAATAAAAAAGCAATAAGAAACAGCAAAAATGAACCCATCAGAATATATTTTATGCCCTTGAACCAACAGCCATTTCTCATTTCACCTGTTCTATTCTATTCTACTGTCTCCATATATTCTGTTGATACCATCATTGCTAATTCATTTTTCTGACCTCATCCCCCAAAAGACATATTTCTTTCTGCTGCTCGTCCTGCAATACAACACACCTCTTTATAAACCAAAGCGATATCTCATCCTCATCTCTTCCCTCTCGACTCCTCGCTTCCTGCCCTCTGTGCCTTTCTGACAGGAAGATGTTGCGGGCTCATAGGTCATTTATTCATTCCGTCTTTGCCAGTGGGTGAGAGAGATATGAGAGATTTGCAGTTATGCACATTGTTGCGAGATGATAAACTGTGATGAAAAGGAAGATATGAGAAAATGGATGAGAAGCTGGGAGCTCCCACCAGATTTCATAGCCCAGATTAAGCTTTCCATCAGATTATTCTTCTGCCCTGTTTTCTCTTGATCCTCTTCTTTCACATATTGCACACACATCCCCAGAAGTCCCACAAATTCTCATAAAATTTTGGCAAGACCTGTGCAGTCTTTTCAATGCTTATTTCTTGCTCTACTCTCTATTAGATTTGTTCTTTCATTACATCTACCTTTTCCACAGGCTTCTTTCTGTTCTTCCCTCCCCCCTCAGCCCCCCAACTTCTTACTCTTGGCTCAAAGCTGACCTGGGCTTCTAGTGCTATTTTTAGCCTGTCTCTCAGTCTACCTCTCCGTCTGTGTTCGAGCGGGGATTTCAAGAGATGTCCCCACAGCACACCGCTCTCATTTCCTCTCACCAAACATGGGCAAAAGAAGACCAGCCAGACTCCACTGCTGAAAAAGTCATCCCCCCCCCCATGTCCAGCACGTTACTCATATAGTGTCCATGCAGCGACCCCAGCAGTGCACGCATTCCTCCGTCCGTCTGGACTGCAGACATGTGGAGGTTTA
>JAQFJA010000022.1:23519388-23530773 GCA_029874485.1 Naso brachycentron
GATTATTACCTTACACTGGGATTGTCCTTTGCATGAAAACATCTGACAAATTAACTAACTGATTGACTAGTCAAAGAAACTGAGATTACACATTTGACCACCAACTCTGCACTTAACCTAAGCACAAGATGGAGGCGATTATGCATAAAAGCTTAACTGACTTCCTCTTTTAACAACAAACATCAAGCTTATCAAAATCCCCTTTCCATAAACTGCTTACAAACATTTCTGACATGTCAAACCATGTGTTAATACTAATTTTTTTAAATATTCCTGGAAGAATCTGCTCTATTGCATAACCAGTCCCCGCCGCACACACACAGACGTAGACCTGTAGTGAGCTAATCAGTCCATCCGTCCTTGAAACTAGCTCAAAGACCCACCCCAAGCCCCATAAATAGAGCATCTTGAAACATTCATAAAGGCCTTCACTTGTTATTCCATTGACGTGGATGCCAGCGTGACGCTTCAGTCCAGCACTGACAGACACCAGCAGCTAAAAAAAGCATCAATTCATCAGACACATGAGCCATGTGTGCAACCTGCTTTTCAGTCATGACCTGCTCTCCATATCCTCATGCACCTCCAATCTGTCCATAAAACCACAGCTGCTGAAAAGAACTCATTTCTTCCCTGGAGAGCTCATTGACATCACTTGTCTACAAAAAACAAAACATATTTCCTGTTGAATGGAGTTCCAATTACATCAGCCAGGAAGTGCGACATAGCGACATAGCAACAGAGAGCCTACCTTTGTTTATTTGAAGCTGAAGGTAAGTGCCTGTCAAAGAGGCTGTTTCCTGAACGGCTCATATGAAACAGATAGAACTGCGCCTTTCAGAGTTATAAATACTCATTATTCCCTTGCCACCTGTCTGCCTGCAACACCCTCTGGGACACGTACTACAGGTAGACAGAGATAGAAGAAGCAATAAAAAGTCACCACAACCTTGCACTTATCTAACAGCTGTCTGCCTAATGGTCACAGCAGCTGCCAAAGCAGCTGTCCTGTCCTCTGAGTGCTGTATCAGGAAAAGGGTGATGAAGGACCAAGAGTGAAGCCTGATCTACTACACAAGTGGTTCTCTGACATCTGCGATATCTCGAGCAGAACAGGACAAAAATGAAACAGGCACTGACAGACAGAGAGAGAGGAAGGGAGGATGCATAGTACCGTTAATTCCCAGCGTTTCCAATGCAACAGTAGATAAGCAAAAGGGATTGCGAGAGAGACAAGGCAGGGAGGGGATTATTAGAGTCTTAGAGAGAAAGAGAGGGACTCAGCCCAGCATTAGAATCAGTCAGTCATGCCACAGGGATCAAAAGGGCAAGACCAACAATAACCGAGGCTGCTCAGGAGAACAAATCACAGCTTTTACAGCTAATGCATCGCTCTACTGTCAAATATGTGGTTCTCTAAGAGAGAAAGATGGATAGGAAAAAAGAGTGTAAAGTTAAAGATCCTCTCCTTCTGACCCAGGGGTGTCTGGAAGTCAGAATGCTTCTGTGCGTGTAAGCGCGCGTGCATGCATGCTTGTGCGTGTGTGTGGTAACAAGCTTAGGGCTGGTCTGTGAGGCACAGAGTGATGCAGGCAGTGACGTAACCCGGAGGCAGCACAGGCGATGGTGTGGACAGTTTCTCAGGGGGATCAAGAGAACCCAGCTCCCAGATATCATCCTCCATCTGAGGCTCTGCATCAGGCTCAGAGAGGTCATGTGTGGGTCAACACACACAACATGACCGTTTAACTTACACATCACTGCACATGACGGATAAACACCTGCTCTCAGGTTTACAGCCAAACTTTATGAGCTTCCACAAACCTTAACCATTATTTTGAACTGCATAAAGAAGCTGGAGACTGAGTGAGCAGAGCAGCACAGTGGAGCCAAAAGAGAATCTGACAAGCTCAGGTTTCACCGTTAGCCGACAACCTACAGTGAACCGTACACAGACGCCTAGACCTCATCTGCTGGCCAGTGTCAGGGCAGCAAATAAGGCTGCAAGGATGAAAAAGTGCTGGGATGTAACAAAAAAAATGTGTGTGCGAAAGAGAGAAAGGGAAAATGAGATTCTGTCCCAGTTTTTGTGCATGTGTGTGTGTATTTCTGACTCCTATAGTGACATATTGATGGGTGCAGGCAGGACCACAGTGATAGAAACACTGTGACAGGAACTCAAACACCCACTCGACACACAAAAAACGACCTTCTGGTTTACTCCGGAATGTCAAGGATTGAGTCAGTGTGCGTATGTGTGTGTGTTCAGTGCAGGAGGACCAGACAGACAAAGAAGCTCATGCATAATTTGGACAGCGTGCGTCTCAGTATGACTTTGCTTTAAGGCCAGTGGGGGTTTCGTAAAGAGATGGATTACAGCTACGTCTCATTTCAGAGTTCCTGGCATCTTTACCTCTCGTGTTTTATACTCAGTGCTTCTTTTCTAAATCCTTTCATCTATCCTTCTCTGTCTGTCTACTTACGTCTGCGTTGTTCCCAGCTGTGCCCACTCAAGCAAACCTTCTGACCCGCTGACAGACACCCCCCCCACTCCCTTTTCCATTCTGCATTTATATACATTCATCACAGTTGTTCCATCCTTCACTTCCCTCATCATGTTCTCTCATCTCTCCACCACCCCTCTTCCATTTCCTGTCCCAGTTATTTCCCTCATATCCAACATCATGCCCCTCTCAGCCTCTTTTATTAGTGGTCATCTATCCATCCATCTATGATGGATCCACTTTTCTGGATAGCAATCAAAGAGTAGCATTAAGCAGGCAGCCCTCTCACACCCGGCTTGCTTCCCCCTCTGTCTGTGTCTCTCTGTTATGTAATACCTTTAGAGTTCCACTGGCTGCAAACGCTCATCCCAAAACCCTCCACAGCACCCGTCTGCCTCTTTTTAGTCTTCTTCTTGGGGCTAGAGTTCACCCCCAAAGCTACAATGAAGCCACCTGCCTCTCTACCCTCACTCATCCATCCAGCCCTGCAAAAAAATGACCCCAATACCCACCCACTTTATGCACGGGCCAATACTCACACAGAGCTATGGGGTTTCCACTATCAAGTGTCCATGTGTAATTGTTGGAATAAATGATGGCTGCATGTGCAATCATGTATGCAACCTAATTTTTTGTTACTGTTTTATTTGAAAAGTTTCCTGAAACATTCATGGCTTTGTCCACTTTCCATTTGTGTGTGCGGGAAAATTATGCATGTCTGTGTGTTACATGGGTGTTTGACAGTGACTGCCACAGGCGCAGCTGGCACAGACTGGTTACATAACCTGGTCTGTGGCCTCCGCGTGGCTCCCTAGATGGTTGGCAGAAGACCTCAGACTCACAAACACTAATGCAGACGTGCATACACACATGGATGCCGCCACATACTCGCTTCACCCACTGCAGATGGTACTGGCGTTACCGCACGGCCCGTGGCAGACGCCGATATGTGTGCTTCTTTTCTAATGAATTACAGGGCTATGAGAGCAGCATGTCTGCCTGCTCGAGAAAGCCTCCCTCCTCTCTTCTCTCTCTGCTATGATAATGCTTTGTAAACACAGGAAGGCTCCTCTTGGTGCCCTCGTTTCCTTTATCCCTCCTCATTTGTCTCCTCTTCCCATGTCCATATTTTCCACCTACTCTTTCTCTCCAGCTCACTTTCTCTCTTGTTTCTCTTTGTCTTTTTTCCACTACCCTCCCCGATTTTTTTTAGGATTCACTCTAGAATATTTTTCTACGCAGTATCTCCCAGTCATTCACTTTCCTTCTGTCCCCTCTCCCACTTTCTCATGTTTTGTTTTTAATGTTTTCTCTTCAAGACGGTGCTGATAAAATACACAAATGTGCTGTCATTTCCTTTGCCATTGTCTGTTTAAAGTCAAAAATTAAAGAGAAAAACATTCCAGCTTCATTTTTGCCTACAAAATGCTGTTAACATACATTTAACTTTAAAACTTGCCTGTTTTCATTTTCCATATGAGAATTTGGAAACTAAGTTTTTCTGAGTCTGAATCAAAGCAAATGTAAATTTCTATCACTGACCCAAATATCATTGCAGTTTTGTCGATGGTAAGGTGGAGGAGGTTTGTCTGGAAGAACATATTCCAGGCCACATGTCTCCTTTTGGATGGTTACAGGGGATTTAAACATAGTGTACATAAAACACTGGCTCTTCCTACTTAAAGCCTGGACCCAAAAACCAAACTGTTCTACATCGTAAACCTCATAAACAGTGCTGAAAATTTTGAAAAGTACAACATACTTTTTCTCACAATCCATGAAACAACATTTCACACACGAGGACACAAACATAAACATAAATATATACAACTGCAGCGTCTGCTTCCTCTGTTTACTTTCCACTACAGCTCGTTACAAGGGTCAGAAAATTCAGGCAAGCTTTAATATGCTGGCTGACTCTTCCATGTGGGTCTGTCAGTAATGCACTGCATGTTATCTCAAAGCTGTTGACACAGTGAAAGCGTTGGGCATGGTGCCTAACCAGGACAATAAGTAGCTCTGTTCCAGAACCATCTGACAGTATACATAATGACAACCCCGATCACTGACTCATTAAAACCAAACAATGTTTTTTTACTCAGATGGAGAGAGAGAGAGAGTTGCACGAACCAAATATTTAATCATGATAAAATAAATAATGAAAATTTGAACAGTTGGTGTTTCCACAAATGGTTGAGATACACTCTCAGGGTGGCCATCAATAGACATTTTCTCAGGAGAAAATTATACTGGCCAAAAGACAAATATTGAACAATATGGAGGGTAAGTGTGCCAAATTGTTTATGCAACAACATCCTGCAGATAGCACTGTGTTGCTGATGGGACGACAGGACTGCTGCTCAAAGTTGAAAGAGAAAATATGGCCAAATAAAAACTATCTCCTTTGTTTATTCCCTGTTAAAACAGAGAGTCTTCATCATCATATTCGCAGCTACCTGCGTAACACAATCCCACTGTTGACGTCATAGCCACGGGATCAGCATTACAGTGTGTGTGTTGGTGTTTGTGTGTGCGCCTGTCTTTGGCCATGCGCGTACACATGTGCGTGTGCATGTGTGGCCGAATAAAGTGACAATTCCGCACATAATCTGCTGCCATAGTTTCGATCAGCATGCCGCTACAGTAAAAACTGTGGTACAGTATCACTCATCAATGAAAGGCACCTCGCGTGCTCCCTCTCCCCGCAGCCATTCATAACCACCTGGCCCATTCATGTTTTTTTTGGGAAAGTGATTCAACAAATCAGACAATCCACCGCAGTGCCATCCACGTCTGGAGACATTAAATCCTGGATAGTCCTACACAGCGCGGTAAAAATCTCTTACTGATGTTGTAAAAGCAGGTGGATGAGCCTCCATCCCAAATGATGCGCTGATAAGTCTTGCGTAATGTGCCAAGCCCATCCGCTGCACTACAGCACTGAATCGACACGCTGTAATACCATAACAGCAGTCTGTGCAGCACATGTGGGATTACGAAAAATAACACTTATCCTACACTGTGACATGTCTCCAACTAAAACAATATAATACATGTGGAATATAGGAGCATTTGGGACCATTACAGGGGCATTGTAGGAATATACAAGGAGATTAAAAACCCATTACATACAGTAAGGTCACCATGATTTGAGTGCAGAGACGTAAAGCAGATGATTTAAGAACGTTTAGAATAAAGGATATTACAAGCGGTGTGTGGATTGCTTTGTGCACAAGAATTGCATTGGAAGCACGTGACCCAGTATCCCCAGCAGGAGGGGTCCCTACCTTCCGACGGTTCCGGAATTGACCCACATGCCACTCTGCAGGCGGTTCAGCCGGTCACTCAAACCGGACAAAGACGCGCGGAGAAAGAAGAGGCTGTCGCGGTGGTCCCGTTGTTTGTCTAAGAGCACATATAACTGCGGCCGTCGCAGAGGACCTCTGCCCTGTCACATCCTCCTCCTATCACTTCCCCTCGCAGCCTCCTTATCCCGCGTCTCACCGTCCCTCAACAAGTAGCGACTCGCTGCTGCAGAGCTGAAATAACGCTGTTGTGAGTTGAAACGGACGCTTGTTGGAACGGAATCTGAACATAACTGGCATGAAGATTTTCCTGGTCTGAGCCACCCCCTTTCTCTGTTGTTGTTTCCCCAGCTGATTTCATCAGAGGCACGCCTCCACGACGCTGCGTCACGACACAAGTCGCCCAGCTCATCTTGTGCTGCGTTCAGGCGCTGTCTGAAAAAGAGACGGCCAAAAAAAAGAGCGGCATTCCGGAGCTGTCTCCAATGTGCTGCAGGCAGGCTAAGCTTAATCACCGTAACATATTCAAAAGTAGACCTGAAAACACAAAGGAAAAGTGATATTTAACAACTCTTTGTTATGCGTTAATGAAGACATCAAATTCAACCCCTTCGTTTGCAATGTTTTACATTTTAAGATGTTTTGTGTGTCTCTTAAAATTAGTCTAAAAGCAGCCATTGCATTGCTGTTTATCATAAAGTAAACAACAGCCAGCAAAAAGCGGATGTACACATTAAACAAGTGTATTTAAGCATTTGGATGCCGGATGTAGGAGGTAAAGAGGAGCACGTGAAGGACTCATCCGAGATTAGAACACAAAAGCCAATCACATCCTGTAGGGTTTATAGTAACCCCGCCCAGAAACGGTGCTCCTTCCGTCCTGTTAACTCAACACATCCCGCAGAGCACGCTGCCTTTTGTGAGATGAGCTCTCACATCCAGGCTGCCTGTAGCCTGTTATTATTACTCTCAGCTGTCATTATTACCCAGACAGAAGGCATAAGGCACGTTTTCGTTTAAAAGCATGCCAAATATTTACCGAAATAAAAATATACATGTGAAAGGTGCCAAATGTAGGTCTGTCTGATTTCTGCTGAATTTTTTCTTGACATGATCATACAAATAGCCTAAGTTTTAAAAAAAAAGCTAAATGATGCAATAGTAGTTATTACTCATGGGCAATGGAGAGAATCTTTCTCTATGGTTATTCTGGGAGTTCAGGCATAGCAACTAGCTACCACATAGCAACACTTGTGTACTGCTACAAAAGACAATCCAGGAGCCAAGAAAAAAGGCAGATCATGGACTGCTGTGGAAAATACACAGCCTTTTACTCTCATATTTTTCCAAGATCTCGATGTCTGGGAATTCATTTCAGGAATGTTAAGCTGTACCAGGGAAGAAAAATGCTGCCATGTTGCCAAAAGGCAAAAATATCTCACTATTCTGCCAGCAAAGCTGATTTATCTAAGCTTAAATTGCTCTGTAAATTTGTTGGCATCCAAAGCACGACTCTGTCCGGGCATGATTTTTAGACAAGAACCTTATTTTCTCAGTGCATCTGCCTCCAATTATCACCACGCCTGCAACCGGAGACAAAGGGTTAAAGTGGTTCCTGTCATAGATTACGTTTTATCTAACAATTCATTCGGGACATTTTGCTGTGTTTGGCCATGTGAGGACCTGCACAGTCTGATTACCCAACTTTGTTTCATGACTGTATGGAAGACTGAAGACTGGCACCTACTGGCAGAATTCGGTACTGACCTCCCTTAACAAAGGAGGTATTAACTCGCTCTGCTACATTATGTCATTGCTGTCGCTCAAGGCCACGGCACAGAGAGCTGTGACAGATCCTGGTGCAGATCAGCAATGCCTGTCAGACTGTTTGTTGAATCATGCAATAGCAAACCACAAATCTATTACTTGACCTCTGCACTTTTCAGTCTGTCCCTGCAGACTCAGAAAAATGACTATTCTGTACACAACATACAAAAGCACACATGCAATTACACAGTGCCAACACCACAATTAGTTGACCAGGAGTTCGATGTGCTTCCAGTGAAGATGTCTCTTTTTTATCCATTTGTCCAAAGTTTTCTTGAAGCCCTGAGAAAACACTGCCCCCTGACCTGGCTGGCATGGTCAGAATAAAACAGCATGAAAGATGGGCTGCAGTGCTGCTGGAGAAAGCAGCGCTTCAACAGCTCCAGCACTGAGAGGGCTTAGAAATGTGGAGAGGCAGCCCCTTTGTTGGAGAGGTGTGCTTGTGAGAGAACGCCCCAAGCAGCACAGGCTGAGGTGATGTCTGGCCTTTTCAGCTACAGTACTACAAAACAGAACTGTGCGCCTTTGTTTAGGAGCTTTATCGCTCTTTTATTAAGTGTGTGGGAAGTCTACTCCCCTGGTTTCTTACACTTTGGTGAGATTAAAGCTGGGATAATGAGCTGAGATCAGTCTTTGGCATGACGACTTAAATCAACGAGTGTCCTGCTGCTTGAACAAATAGCTCAGTCTGCATTCAATGCCATCCAACGTTCCTCAAGTTTTATGAAGGGATTGACATGTTCAAGTTCTTTTGTTTAGATGAAAATTTTTGTTAAGGTTCAGTAAATCACAACTTCTCTAAAATTATGATTCAGTCAACAAGTATTAATTCCTAAACTTTATTTAGACACAAGTTGTGATTTTTTTAATAAGCTAAGCAAAGATAGGATAAGATAAGATAAGATAAGATAAGATAAGATAAGATAATCCTTTACTAGTCCCACAACAGGGACATTAGGGTGTAACAGCAGCAGAAAATGCAACAGTGAATCAGCAAGGACCAAGCCATAAATAATAAATAAGTAAACAAGCAGTTTGCAATAGTAAACAATGAAATATAAGAGACAAACATAAAAACTATAAGAATAAAATTAAAAAATTGTATATACAGTATGTAATAAATGCATAGTGTATGAATTGAGGGCTAATTCACAGTAGCAGCAGCAGTAAATATTCCACAGCATCCAAATATACCTGAGTTAAGTAAACGCATAGTTACAATTAGGATTACAAAGTACATTTTAATAGCAATGACACTGACTGATGGTCACCGTTATTTGATTTGTTATTCTGATGACGCGCTTTTCCCTTTTACAACACCTTCATTTAACCTCTGCACACTGACTTAAGCAACCTGGCCTGAAAGTTTTTAAGGGCCCATGAATAACGGCATTTTAGTGGTACTCAGTTACTGTACTATACGTCACATACAACATGTCTCCTAGCCTTTAAAGCAACTGTTCAAAGGCAACATGAAAAACTATAGAAGCATGATTGTGCTAGCTATAGCCTATATACTAGTGTTTTTGAAAGTGTGGGTCTCTGCCCCCCCGGGGGGTCACCAGGGGGCACTAGGGGGGTGATAGAAAGTTATCATTGTTATTTATAATAATAACATTTTAATTAGATGTTATTCATCACTACATATTTATTTTTTCTATGCCAATCTGTCAGTTTAAAAAAACAAAACACACACCACTTAAGCCAATCAGAATCAAGCAGCCGCTATGAGCGACACTGATGTATCAGAAAGTTGCTGTGCATCTAAAAACTGGCCACCTACATCTTCCAAAAATGGAAAAATCTCTGACAAGAAAAAAATATGACCAGACTGAAGATGACTCAGCAGCAAAATAACCACAAACCACAATTTGAGAAATTTTGTATCGGGGGCTTCCAGCCAGAGTCTAATGCTGTAGGGGGGTCCTTGGCATGGTACAGCTTGTGAACCCTAAATATTTACCACTCCTCCTACTGTATCACACTTACGGTTTAGTTTGTTTTGTATATGTGTTTGTGTGCAGGAGCATGTGCTTGAGTTTGATTTGAGAAGGGAGGGCCACTGAAAAATATTTGCACCAGGGCCAAGCACAGTTATGTTGCCGAGGTAAACACCTTCACATTTAGAAAGGAAGAGCCACCATTTTTAAAAAGTGACAACTGTTTGGGTAACATTCTCTGTTTGTTTTTGTTATAATAAATACCATTAAATTCAAACAGAATAATTCCAGATGACATCATGAGTTTATTTAATATGAAGCAATGGATATCAGGTATCATTTTTATGGCTGTGGAGCATCTTGGAGCGAAACTCTTCCCCTCATCTGATCCCCTCTGGTCCACTCCTCCACTGACCCTATTCTCACCCCTACAGCTCGTCCGAACGTCCAACAGGCCCGCACACCCCCTGCCCCA
This sequence comes from Naso brachycentron, assembly GCA_029874485.1. NCBI lineage: Eukaryota > Metazoa > Chordata > Actinopteri > Acanthuriformes > Acanthuridae > Naso > Naso brachycentron. The sequence continues at coordinate 23,529,440 of JAQFJA010000022.1, forward strand.
GCTCTGTACTGGAACTGCTCTAAAGCTGTCAAAACACCCAGCTTCTCACACTCCCCGCGTCCACAGAGAGTTCGCCTCGAACACACATCATCTCATGCGCTAATAAACACACACACTCGTTGAAAAACAGTCTACATGTAGCCCCGTGTGCTGACACAAGTAGGTCAGAGCTGCAGTGGGTCTTCCAAACATTCCTCCAGCGCCGAGGAACTGATAGCAGTATCAAAGATTAAATTCAGCTCTGACACACACACACACATGCGCAAACATTACATACCACATGTATGCATGTAGATCTGGAGTATGAGATCATTTGGCAGGACAGTTTTGGCACACTTTGTTGTTTAACAGGAGGAACAAGAAAAATGCAACAACAGGAATTTGAGTTTTTTCCTCTGGGAAGAAAATTCACAGGTCAAAGGTCAAGGGTGACGACAGAGGCTAACATGAAATGAGCTTATGGGAAACTGGCATCCTTATATAATCAGTGGTTGAAGAACAGTGAAAAACTGACACACAAAAGCACATGCATCAGTGTCGGTCTCTTACTGTGAATCTCTTTTTTATTCCCACTCTTAATCTGTCTCTCCCTCTTCCTTCTCTCTCTCTCACACACACACACACACACAAACTTTGACATGGAGAAGTGGCTGAGATGTGTTGCCAGAGTCGGCACCCTGGCATGAAACAGAGGGTGTTTTGTAACAGCCAGCCTATTTGGCGATGGGTGATGGGTATGTTAGCCGAGTGTGAGTTTAGGTGAAAAACATTCAACGCTAGATAAGACTGGAGAGAAAGTGCAGAAAGAGACAGACAGTGCAAGAGAGAGCGAGGCCAGGGATTTTGTTTACTGGCTGAGTTATCAGTAGATTGTATTATCTGCATTCAGTTGGAAAGCTGGATGTGTGTGACCAGTTGTTGGTACCTCATTACATCCTCATGAAGACGTATTGCTCCTTTACTCACAACAGAAAACACACAACAATGGTCTAAAGGACTACAACCTATTAGTTTACATATTTTCTATTGAAAGTATGATTTCTTACATGTTATGTAGTGGTAGGGAGACGTGAAAAAAATGTTTAGTGCCTTTTAAAACCAGATCCATTCTGAAAACCTTTTAATGCTGAATTAATTTAATGTCACATAGTCTGTGAGAGATGTTTAAGTCCACCTGGTAACTAACACTCATGTTCTTTTGGTATCACTTCATCATTTCTGAAGCAGAAACATTAAAAGTGCCTTGTTCAAAATTAACACATTAAAATCATTTTTATCAAGAAAATCACAAATTTTTGTACTCCTTATTATTTGATAACTATATTGGCCAAACT
>JAQFJA010000022.1:23540387-23551053 GCA_029874485.1 Naso brachycentron
CTCTCCCCTGTTTCCTGTCCACTCTTCAGCTGTCCTATCCTTGAAATAAAGGCACAAAAAGCCCCCCAAAAATATCTTTTAAAAAAAAAAGAAATCACCAAACTATTGTTTTCCATCACATTTATAAGTGCCCATTAACACGTGTCACAAGGCCAAATGTCTACGTGATATCAGGCATGCAGTGGCACCTCCCAGAACTATTTTTTTCCTTTTCCTCTCTCCCTCTGTCTCACATGGAAAAACAATAAAACAGAAGTGTGAACAAACTCTTTGTGCCTCCCTCTCTCACCCAATCACAGTCAGGTGCAGGTGCTAATTGGTGTTTACTAATTCTCAATTAACAAAAGCCACCACCAATGACGGCGAATGTACTACTATCCCTGTACGGATGTATGTTTTGGATGTGCTCAAAGGTACAAAAGTCGTGTGCTGTTTACGGATAACAGCTATGTGCAGAGAAAATCTGTTGAGTTGCACACAGGTGTGCAGGACGCTTCTGGGAAGTAGCAAGGTCCCCTTACTAATGCATAAATTACATGGTATTGGATAGGTGCATGGGTTTGAGCACTTACTGAAACTCAATCCGGCATTTCAGGCAGTATCAGCAGCATTTTTCAATACTTGTGTTGGTATCAGAACAACCCTAGATATGAGTTGTTGTATTACAGGAAAGCAGGTGGATAGACAGGAAGACAGGAAGCGTGAACGCAAACAGGAAGACAAAGAAACAATCAAGGCTTGTAGGGGCTAAAAATAAGAGATGCTAGCACTCAAGATTACCACCATGTGTGAACATGTAGAAACCAGACATATGGGGCGGTTTGATCCCACACAGACATGGGAAGTAGTTAGCACATCGGTCAGCCTCCTAAGTCCTGTAAGGGATGCAAAAGCACAGCCACAGCCATCCAAACACACTTACACACTGCACAACACACACATAACTATCTTTACAAAACCCTCAGACAACTTCCTATGGTTTGAAATGCAGCCTGAGATTGCAGCCCACACACATTCAAACACTTCGTTGTCATATACTCGATCATATGACTTCGGAGCCAATTCACCCAAGGGGATCGGCTTTCCACCACAAATGAGAGGAGCAGATGCTAAAGAAAGAGACACCCGGGGATCAAATTGCATACAGAGTGGCACACATGCAAAAAAATGCGTGCATAATCACACACAGATATGCAGGAAGATATATTTGTTGAAGTGATGACACCCGCGCGGAAACAGAGAAGCACACACACAAATACAAACAAGAGCATAAATAGAAAGGAGCTACAGCCAAGCAGCCAAGCTGTGCCTCTTGGTGACTGTGGCACAACATGCTGCCTCAGTCTGAACACACATGCAGACGTGCAAACTTGCAGGTACTAACAAACATGAACTTGGCCACTGACATAGATCTGGTGAGATTCAGAGGTAAACACTTGGATGTATTTCATACACTGAATGAAGAAAGTAGGGCCAGACCGAAAGAATTTGAATAGTTGGGGCTGATGCCGATAACGCTATTAGTGGGCAAGAAAATTCTGATTAGCAAATTGGCCGATAGCAGATATATCAACATATTTGGACCTATTATGTATACATAAATATTGCTGGCTGAATATGGTGACTAAATACTTGTGACAAATGTATGCAAAGGATGCAGGATATCTTACTTTTTAACAATCTTTATTCCAAACATCAGTGCATTGAGCAATAAACACTTCACTTAGTTATTAAATAACAGGTCGTCTCCTGCTGAACAAACTATGTCAATAAACTATTTTAAATCATTAGTCCAAGCATTTTTGTGGCCTCAAAAAACAGTTTTATTATCTATTATCATTTCGGAGAACATACATGGCAATACTGTGACATAGGGCAATATCTGCCGACAGTATCAGCAAACTGATATATCGATCAGGCCCAAGAAAAAAGCAGCAGTAATCGTTACTAATTATCATCAACAGCAAGTACATGTTAGAGCCTAAACTTTAGAGCCCCTGACAACTTTTTTAATATCAATCCACCAGCTATTTCTTTAAAAGAGTCACTGTGTTCCTCTTAGCCTGGAATGTTCGCTGTCCCTGACCCTGTCCACTCTCTGGCCTGTAGCAATCTGTCATTCTGAAGCCCCACGGTGTAAACCACGTGACCAGCCAGCTTCCTAAAGACAAGAAAATAACCACTAAAGACAAGATTTTGAGGTAGATTGTTGTATTTGTTAACTAATGATAACCAAAAGCACTGATTGTACCAAAAACTGAAAGAATTTTTGCTGCGTCAAACCTCTGGCCCAGAACTCGTTCCCAATATTCTATCAGTGGGTTTGTGTAATAGACCTCCCTATCAGTTCAGCCACCCTGTATCTCTGTACACAACCCCCGGTCAGACCCTGGCCTCAGGCCAGCCTGGAGCTGTCTGAGCAACCACAACCCGGATGAAGACACCCTCCCTGAAATGAACGTGCTCTCTTATCTCCTCTTGCCCTCCTGGTCCGGCCCTGCCCCGTCCTGTCCTCGCTGGGGACGCAACACCTTCTTATCCAAGTCACTCACCACATACGTTATACACACAAGAACAGCTCAATCCCTCACACACGAGCCGTCTAGCTTTGCAAAGGTGTGTTTTGCCTCCTGCTTGCTAGAAATCATGTGATACAGGCATGCAGGGTGTCAGGATTATGCATCCAAAACTGCTGCAGACATTTGTGTTTGACTTTGCATTAATATTTTCTTTATTGTTTAGTGGACCAGACTAATAATGTCATTTGTTTCTTCATGGTAATTCAGACCAGCTGCAGAGGCCTATAAATCTAATCACACTCACACAAAAACAAAGAGGTTGGGAGTGCTGGTAACACGGCGCTATAGAGGAAGTTAAGACAGATGTTCAGGGCAGTTTAACATGTGGAATCAGTTCAGAAAGAGTCGAGGAAAGTGGGGTAACAAAGTTTTTTCTCCACTCTTGAACAGTTTGTCTGGAAGGTGGAAGGAGGAGGGTTGGCCGTTTCTGTTTCGATTTCTTCTATGCAAAACCTGACCACATTTTCAGTTTAAATGTAGAAGAGGAAGTGGGGAGAGATGTGAGGTGAAAGAGAGTTCGAGCAGCAAGTTTTGCCCTTTAATTCATCATGTTTACACTCATATGCAATCGAGCGCCTGACATATTCACTCTCACTTGCTCTCTATCTCTCTTTCTCAGCCCACTCTGCTCCAATTTCCCCTCCGCCAAAACCCCTTCGCGTCCCTCTTCCTTTAGGATCTGCACTCCTTTTTCCTTCGTTCTTTCTCCTCTCCCCAGCTCGGTTTCTTTGTCATTCCTTTTCACTCTCCTTCTCTCTTCTTCTCTTCTCCCCTCTTCTTCTATCTTTTCTTGTCTTCTCCCAACAAACAAGGCCTATGTTCTTTAACTTTCCTCTTGCCGCTCTGCTTTCCGCTCTTGCATACACATTCTTTGCTCACTGACACCCTGTTTAAAAAACAACCGAAGAGGCAGCCAATACGAGAGAAACAAACTGTACAGTTGCCATCAGCAGCACAATCACTTGCTTCTCTCTCTCCCTGTCTCTCTTTCTCTCTCTCTTGCTCGCTCCCCACCACCACATTTTCTTTCTTTCCAAAAAATATCTTAAGAGGACAAACATCATGTGGTGCTGGTAAGAGGAGACACTGTTGTACAGAGACTGTGAGAGTCTTGGAGTTTTTTTAGTTTTTTTCCTTTTTCTGTGTGAAGGCCTGTGTTAGTGTCCAAGGATGTGTACATATATGTGTGGGGGGGGGGGATATCACTTCAGCTCTTAACTAATTACAACTCTCTATCTTTGTATACAAACATGCAGATATATAAACTATCCCTCCTGTTGTGAGGAGGCGTGGGCTGGAAGCAAACTCGGGTATGTGTGCGTTGCTGTGGGTCAGCATGTGTCTGCATGTGACCGAATGTGTGCTCAACTCACACAAAGACACAGCTTCTTATATGACTCCCAGCTGTGTGGACTTGGCCCACTCTTTGGCCATCCAGCAGCCAGGAATGTTTGGTGTGCAACCCTACTGGAAAGCCCCAGCTACTCGCACACACACTCACAACCTCCTCTGCATTCAACGTACTCCTCTGAGCCGGGCAGACAGAGGGACGGGCCTCACCCCAAAGGAAGAATGGTTCAAATTCCACAGCTGATAGAAAAACACAGAGGAGTGGGACTGAGCGGAGGAACTGATGTCAGCCCTATCAGATCATTCCCCCTACACCCACCATCCGTTCTCTGCTTAAACACACACACACTGTAGAAAAATGAACAGAAAGGAATACAAAACATTGGAAACATTCAGCTCTTGTGGGCATCACTGGTGGAGCTGATAGCTGGATGGTGGTTTGGCTGCTGTCTGAGATAGCAACTATCCTTCCAGACTTTGGCCTTTGTGTGCTTTAGCACGTACAGTAACCACAGCAGCCACTGTTTGGCTGTGCAGACACTCAGTGACTCCACTCCTCAGCTATGCCCTCAAGCTGGACTCTCGTCCAGGATGCAGGTGGTGGAGATATCAGATTCTTTATTCAACCAGCAAAAGCAAACTAAACTTTATGAACACATCGACTGACTCACTGATTGATTAATGCATCACCAGGGAGAGCCTGATTAAAGTAATTAAAGGCAGATCAGGAAATTGTCCAATTAGACTTCTTGTGCATGCGTGCATGCGTGCGTGCGTGCGTGCGTGCGTGCGTGTGTGGAATGGTTTTTGCTACGTATTTAGGAGCTTTTCTGACATTAACACTGACCGCATGAGGACTAACAGTTCTCGTGGGGACCAAAGACCTACTGACTCGATTTCTAAGGTCTTGGTTAAGTTTAAGGGTAAAGTACAGTATGAATTGAGGTTAGGTTAAGGCACAAACGTTTGGGTTATCCTGTACAAATAAATGGAAGTGAATGTAAAATCCTAACAAGAATATCTGGGCAAATATATGTGTGAGTATGTGTGTGTGTGTGTTTGTGTGTGTGTGTGTGTGTGTGTGTGTGTGTAACGTATGATTCCTCTAAAAGGACCATTATGAGTGTGACTGCACACATAACCACCTTCAGGACAGTTTTTTAAAAATAAAATTACAATCATTCCTTAATCTAACATTATGTGATAACTCTTGATTGTTGTAATATGAATGTGCCATTTTAACTCAGTTCTTTTTCTATTTAAATATAAAAAAAGAGCCAAAGTGTAACAGACTGGAGGCCTTAAACCTGACTTGCAAAAAAAGCCCCTTCAGGGCAGAAGCCACATGACTTTATCAGCGTTGTGCAAAATTTGTCTTGGATTGACTTCCAGTCACACACCCACATAGATGTTTATTTAATTATTCATTTATTTTTACCTTGCAACCTGTTAAATTTAGAAAGATAAATGGCTTTTATTCACTTCAGATGGTTCTGCAAATACAGGCATCAGAAAAATGAGATTTAAGATGCCCTTGGACGTTTTTTGTGACATTTTTTAAAAAAATGTAAAAATATTTTTAAAAAGAAAAAGCTTCCTGAACTCTGTCCAGTTGTTAAAAACAGACTGTTGAAGTTCAGCGTGGGGTTTTTAGATAAGTGCAAAACCTAACGGCCAAAACTAAGTGAACCGTCATCCACATGTGGTCTGTGTTTGGACCGTTTTGTTGGAAGCATAAAGCAGTTACGCTGCAAGTTTAAACAGAGTGTGTGCATTTTCCTACCTTTAAAAGACATCCACCTCTGGAATCAGTTCAGCTCTCCTTCGCCCTGACGGTTCACTTCTCAGCTCCCACCTCTTTTCCTTTCAGTTTATTCTGGGCAGCGCTAGTTTCTCCTGCTTCTCCCCATTAAACTGCAAGGCACAAACACATGCGATCACTCCAGAGTTACTCCCCTGGATGACAGACAGGATCTAATCATAACTCACGTTTACCGCTTGCGCCGTTTCAGCCCGGATTTGAACGTCCCCTCAAATTAACTGCTTCGCCTCTAAACGCGCGTGTTTGCTGAAGGTCTGCCAGAACTGACAGAAGAAAAACATTCCCGACTGTTGCAGCCGAGAGACGCCAGGAGGAATGTAATTAGGTGAAGACTGCTGCATATTGCAAAACCTGCAGATATGCTCTTGTTTGCAGCCAACCCCCTGAACCGCTATTGTGTCTGCGCTGTTGTCCGCTTGTGGTCCTGATGCGAGTTTTTTCCACGTCCCCTTTGTTGTTCCTGTCACACCTACAAGGAGGGAGCACATGGAGGAGGGGGACTCTTGACTCGACTTTCTTTTGTCTGTCTGTTTGTACACAGCAGACCAGCTCGGCGCGTCTCCGTGGGTCTGTTTTTGTCCTTAAATCGTAATTTTGCATCATGGACGCACGAGGGATTTTTTTTTTCCGCGAATTTTCATCAGCTCGCACGCATTTCATCCGCGCCACATCTGTCTGATCTCATCTCTAATCGTTTTCATTTATTTGATTGTTTGCTTCCCATGTTAAAAATCACATATCCTAAAAAATAAAAGTCAGTTTGCTTTTGTTCTGCCTCACCTTTGTTTTTAATCCAAGTCCCCCTGTCTCACCAAATGTCTCGGCAGAAGTTTAGTCCTCGCTGGGGGAGTGGGCTGCCGCCGCTGTCTCGCTCCCTGTCTCGCTCTCTCTCACTCTTTCGCTTTCTCCTTTCCTCCCCTTCTCTCCTCTGGTTGTCTCTCCCAAGCGGTGGCAGAGCCCAGTTATGTTTCACTCTGGACCAGCCTTCACCCACAGCACGCAGCGTCTACGTGCGTCCAGTGACGACAGCCTCATTGCTAGTCACCAGTGCCACACCCATCCATTCATAAAGTGGAGAGAGTGCCGGCCGGACAGAGCGCGCGGCGAGGAGGCGGTGAAATATCCATCACATCGCTGCAGGGACGGATGAAATGATAACGATGTTCTTTCAGGGAGTCATGTGTCTCACAGTGGCGCAGTGGTGCGTCTGAAATAGATGAATAGGGAATTTAAAGTAAGTCAGAGTGCATCATTCCATCAGTCAGTTTTACTGTAATTCTGACTATGCAGATAGATATACAGATAGAACCTTTGCACTATTAGCCTAAATAAGAATATCTGGTTGTTTTTCGTGTTTTGATGGTAAACAAAACATTTTTGGAAAGAAATGTGATGAAAGTGCTCTTTGGTGGGAGGCACTAAAGTTCAAAAAAGAAGGCAAGGAGGTAAAAAAAATCTTTATTAAGATGGATTTTTCATACTGAAATGGTTTTTAAAAATGTATGTGTACAATAGTCATCTTCATAAAGGTTTCATGAGCAGGGACCACATCAGGACAAGTCAGTAATGAATGTAATTTTGATGATCAAAGGATAAATGTTATCTTGCATTCTGTGAAAGGATGTGTCCGTCAGGCAGAAGGAGACTCAGTGTGGGGGTTCTGTCTCAGCGTTTACTCTGCCTGAGCTGATTAGGGACCCCTACCTGTGATGAGATGTAGTGGAGGTATGCACCCGATTGATCGGGAAGAATGAGAGGAGAGGAAAAAGGGTGGGGGAGTCGAGAGATCTGAGACAGAGAGGGCTGAATGGGTTGACCAGGTACAAGGAGACTTGTCAGGTGATTAGAGGTGTGGTTGAGGTGTGACCCTGCTCCCAAACCTAAGTTAGTGAATCAACTTCATTTTTTATCTCTTACTAGAAGACATCTTTAGATTTTTTAGTTATTCATTTATTTATTTAGATTGTTGGTTGGACAAAACACAAAAAGTGAAGACATCCCCCTATAGGAAATTAATCAGGTTTATTTACAATAAAAACAACAATCAGCTGATGCCTTTTCTACAATACGATGTGACAAAATATACAGGCCCATTGTCATCACAACAAACACACTTACATAAGCTAATATACTGTGAACATCCATATGAAGATTTTTCAGTCTCAGGCGTCTCCTTTGCTCCTCTGTAGCTTAAAAGCAGCTCATCTCCTCTTTGCTCAGTCAGCTGATTTCATGTCCACCTGCCAGACCTGCCTGTTTGTGCAGGGCTGCTTGACATGACACAGCAGCTCGCACCATGCGTTTAGTAAAAAGCCTTTTCAAACCTTTGTTTATATCATTACAATGAACCTTCCTGCACATTATGAAACTATTTGGATGAGTGTTCAAGTCTAATGAAATGTTACTGTGTACTACAGCAGGTCACCACCCTCAAAGAAGATGCATTCAGCCTTTGTTCTGTACAGATACTAAAGCCCACCGTATCTAAGTGGAAACTATTAATCATTCAGGCAATCATCTGTCGTGTGCGTGTGTCCTGTTTGTGTTATTCAGATAATTTATCTGCACAGCTTGCGTTCTGTCTTGTCAGTGCTAAGATGTAAACATTTAATAAATTACTGGAAGATTAATAGTTTTTTACACATTCTTAATTGGACAGACTCCGCTAGAGACACACGGTAGAGCCAAAGCATCTCTTCAGGGAGGAATGACTCACGTGCGTCATGACAACAGTAATGGGAGAATATACAAGATACAAGATTAATTTATTCAAATTGCACAGCACAGGTATGCAAAACAAAGTCTCGTATGCAGTCCATCGTCTTCAGTTATTACCTGATATCAGCCTGACAATCAGCGTGACAGTTAGAACTGGTGTTTTCAAGGTTTTGGTGAACTCAGTTATGGGAGATTTTATGTTTCATTTGCATTTATTTGAACAGAGACAGTGCACAAAAAACATTAACTTAAAGTTTCAAAATTAGCAGATTTTATTAGTTCTGTCAGAATATTGTTATATTATTTATGGCCATGAAAATGAAAGATGACTTGCGAAGGGAGAGCTTGGTATTCTGCAAGTGGTTGACCTTGTGGCTGGAGTTGAGTGAACCAAAGTAGTCAATGGAAAAGGTGTAGCTTTATGAATGATTTTTAAAAATTAAGCAAACATTTGAGAGCACAATCTTAAAATGTAAATTTGATGAGTATGTGACAGTGGAGATATTGACATGTTTTGGTTTTTTTGTGAAGTTTAAAGGGTGCTTTTTTCTGATGACTGCAGATGTCCTAAGGTTGTTTTTTTTCCAAATAAAGTATCCAAAAAAAGTTACAAAATGATAAACTTCCACTGAGAAACAAGCAAGGTCAGAACTGCAATGTACGAAAATGACACAACAAAAAACAAAAACTGCACTCTAAATTCGTTCTTCAGTGTCGACTTGTTCATTTGAAATATGAAAAAAGCATTTCAGCATCAGCCTTCATCAGCATTTCTGGAAAAAAAAAAATTCCTTTTTGTGTGCGTATGTTAACTTGGCAAAAGCATAAATGTCAGAGGGGCTGTGAGAGGCCTCCTGTCTACCGCAGATTCTCTAGAATCCTGCTCAGCCAAGCATCTGAAGCAGCCATTGTCCAGTGAAGGGAACGGAGCGACCTGCCTGGGCTTGCTCCTACCTCAGCATGCATGTGAGTCCTAGGCAACCGTCCTCAGGCTGTGGCCAGCAGGCCTAGGAATCATCACACACACGCATTAATGTGCACATCAGTACAGATAGGTGATGGAACATCGCATATTGCTGTCACCATGAGATGAGTATTGCTGGGATGAACTTCTGTGAATGCTGAAAATGACGCAGAGCCTTTGCTCTACTTACAATGTCTCCTCAGTTCTGCTGACATACGCTGCAGGTCATGTGACTGTGTGTGTGTGTGTATTCAGTCAGTCCACTCCTCTCATTAGGCTCTTTGTCCTGTTTCTTCTTCATGTTGTACACAGGTGGACTGAACCTTTATCTCAAAGTGTCTTACACAGCACTTTTCAATTGCCAGTGGCCTCTGCTATAGCACTATTGATGCAGCTACATGGGCACAATAGGGGCATAATGGGGGCATCCACATGGTTCACCCCCGCTTTCTATCAGTCTCCCTCCTGAGGGGGCAAACTGCTGATCCCAGGGGTGTGAAAGGCCTGTGTCGGCTAAATTTCTACAAACAAACACAGAACGTGGCAATCAACACGGACAATCACATGCAAATATACCTAAAAGCACACACATAGGCAAACAATGCTAAACCAACACACACACACAAAATGGCGATCTTTGTCCCGCTCAGATCGATTTCACTCAGCAAATCTGTACCTCTACATGTCAGGAGTCACAATGGCCTTTGACACCAGCCGTCAAACGACCGCAATGTCATCTAACGTTGGGGCGCCGCAAGACCACAATGGGCCTCTCTTCGCTTCAGAGTCTCTGCTATTCTTCTGCCTGATCTCTCAGACAAAGAGAGGTTACAGAAGTACAAATCGAGCTTGAACAATTGCTCACAAAAGAGGCACTGATTTGGTGCCTCAAGCCCACTCACCAACTTCACCACATTCAGGGCTGTATGGTGTGAAGGTAAATTAGCATCACCTGCAGCCACGCTCAGAGAGTTTATTACAACTTGACTTTGTGGAACAGTTATTGATTTGTGAAGAAAAAATATTTTGTGAGATTTTGCCTTTGATGTGAGCCATAGTGTTCAAAAGATCATATTTACGGGGCGCCCGGTGGCTCATTCGGTAGAGCAGGCACCCCATATACAGAGGCTAAGTCCTCGCCGCAGCGGACCCGGGTTCAATTCCACCTGTGGCCCTTTGCTGCATGTCGTTCCCCCTCTCTCTCCCCTGTTTCCTGTCCACTCTTCAGCTGTC
>JAQFJA010000022.1:23551153-23562715 GCA_029874485.1 Naso brachycentron
GAAACTTAATTCATCCTTCACAGAAAATTGCTGTGAACATGTTCCCTTTGATAATGACTGTGGAGTTTACTTGAACCCGAAGTGTGTAAATATATCAGTTGTCTGTACCCATGTAGTTCTAATCACACTTGTGAATGCTTTTCATTGTTGGTGAAAATGTACAGTGCGTGTCTGTGAATTATCTGTGCGCCCATTGTTGCTTAAAGTGTTGATGTGGTATCTGGTATTGTTAACAAGTTTCTCTTGGAAAAGAGATCTCGATCTCAGTGAGACTACCTGTTTAAATAAAAGATACGTGTTCATCTGCAGACAGCACAGATGATACATGCACAGATACAAAGAGAAAGTAAAAGTACATAAACGAGTCTATAAAGGTTTAAAAGTGATCATTCCCAGTAGTTATCGAGTTACCTTTATGATACTATTTCTAGTACTATCATAAAGGTAACGCGATAACTAAAGGGGATGATCACTTTTAAACCTTTGTAGGACTCGTTTATGTACTTTTACTTTCTTTTGTTCTAGAAATACATGTTTGTTATTGTAATGTTTTCACTGCATTCATCACAGGGTGTGAATAGTATTTATGACTTTATTAGTGTTGCCACCGGTTTGTAGTGGTAGTGGTTGTAGTTTATTACGGTCCATGACAACAAAGTACATACATACATCACAAGTACATCAGTAGAATCTGCCGAGGCTGATTCTGCTTACCCTTTTTAATATGTAGATTAATTATCAAAAACAAAAACAGTTGCAAAACATAATTTAACAAAAACAGAAAGCAACAGGTAATTAAACAAAACAAAACATAAAACAAAAAAGTTCTGAAAATTTCATAAATTACAGAATATAGTTTGGATTATAATTATAATATTATTATATACACCATTCATTATACTTACTACAAGTTTATATACCACATATCACTATGTAAAAACATAATGTAATACATATTATATATAATATTATAATAATACAATAATATTATATAATATAATATAGTTTTAGGCAATTTTACAATATACTATAGATCAAAATACTAAAAATAATAATAATAATCAGTCAGTTGTGTATATCTATAGTGTATATATACAATTATAACAACACTGTTGACGTATGTCTTGTCTTTCAGCACACTGAGCAGCCGTGTAAACTAACTCCCTCCCTCCTGTTTGCTCTGCTGCGTCGCATCCTGGGCTTCTTCAAACCCAGTTACTATGAGTGCAATGCGAGTGGATGCCAAAGTGGTGATGCTGGGAAAGGAGAGTGTGGGGAAGACCAGCCTGGTGGAAAGATACGTTCATCATCGCTTCCTGGTCGGCCCGTACCAGAATGTGAGTGTCAGCTGCTCTGCTTCAATGTCCATATCGACCCGTTGCTGATTCCCCTCCTGCCTGCTGCCTGGATGAAAGGCATCTTTTTTTATATTTAGTGGTGGGGAGGCTGTGCTGATAAAGGCTCAAGTCATAAACACTCCAGCACCAATAAGACTCGGCATGCAGTAGCGATTCGGTATGTTTCTGTAAACAGATGCTGCATTAGACAAGCATTTTTGTAAGAATCGCAAGTTAATGTTGACATGTGCACGTGTGTCCAGCTTAGGAATGATAGTCGCAGAAAATAATACAGTGGTTTTGAAAAATACATTCAGATCCCATCATGGTTCACACATTTTATTTCATTTAAACCTCAGATGTTTATGGTGTTTTTAAACTTAACCCAGTTCAAATATGAGTCATATGCATAGAAATGGAGCTGTGAAGCAATTTAACGCATGTATCTGGATTACAACATGAAAAAAATGAAAATGATGATATACTGTAGGTTGCAACACATTTTGGGTGTTTGTATGCACTATCCGCTGATTAGTGACCACTTTACACCAAACTGTGATGAAAATGTAAATGAAAACAACTTTATTGCAGGATTTGAGCAGAAGCTCCATGTGAGTTTAGAACAACACGACAAAATTCGCTTGATAAAAGGAACAATACTCAGACTTGAGACTGAGAGAACCTGCACCCTGCAGAGACTCTCGGCGTTTCCCTCCAGTGTCTGACGCTTCTCTTGTTTTCTGTCCTCACAGACTATCGGTGCTGCTTTTGTTGCCAAACCAATCCAGGTGGGAGAGAAAGTGATAACTCTGGGAATATGGGTGAGTTAGAGCCTGATTTGACTTTTAAAGCGGTGTACTGCATTTGTGGAAGCTGCAGCCAGATGAGATCTTAAAATATGACTTAAAAACACTGTAATAACATCACATCAGCTCCTTTCATCCTCTTTAGAAGCAGCGAACTTTCTAATGAGCCGACAGCCGAGTGTAGCATGGCTGTCTGCAGGAGACTCTGCTGCTTCAGGAGGCAAAAATATACAGTAACCCAGAGATGATTAGAGTTCTGTAATGAGTCAGCGTCACACCTCTCTAACATTGTCTGACATAAAATAAACTTTATTTACAGTGAAATTTCATTGCGACACTATTTTTTGTGTTTCAGTTACTCACCCATAGATGTCTTGAACTGAAGAATCTATTTTTTTCCTTCCAGTGTTATTCCACAATAAACAGATTTCTTCCAAAAATGCGACCCGCTCATTTTAGCTGCTTTTGCTGGCAGAAGGAGTTTCGAAACATCAGAACCATCTAAAAATGTTCATCCGGACATCTCAAAAGCTTCCTGTGGTATAATCCAAGTCTTCTTTATCGTGTCGTAGGCTCAATACTTCCAATGCACTGTTACTTTAGCAAAAAGCTACTAAATCCAACATATCCGGTATTTCATGTGCACACTTGTCAGGGCATGTGACAGGGAGCTTTTTAGCTAGAACAACAGTGTTTTGGAAGTACTGAACCTACGACACGACAAAGGAAACTTGGATTATACAGCACAAAACTTATTTTTTAAATGCTGGAAGGAAAAACACATATTCTTTAATTCAAGACATCTAAGGGTGAGTAACTGATACACAGAAAATAATGTGGTGGTGAAATATCGCTTTAATTGTTTCCATACAGCATCTCAAATTAATTTAACCGCAGAATTCAATAAGTCATTGTCACTGTCGAAACCAGTTAGTCCAGCATCAGAAAATGGGTTTACATTTTTGCTGTTGCTTTTGTTTGTAGGTTTGCTTTCAGTTGATTAAATTGCTGTACAGCTGCATCGTGCACAAAAATAATACTAACTCCACTTTTCTTACTGAAACTTTGTGGGCATTTACACCAACCAAGAACTGTCTGACCTGATCCTGCTGACACGAAAGATTTTTTATCCGTGTTTCTGTTTCGGTTGGAGTTTTGGGCATCAGTTAGTTGAAATGCCGTAGTTTCCAGAGGAAATGTGGTGTGGTTTGGTTACAAAGTCAGTCGCTGCACAAATGGCCTCATTCTGTAAACGTGGACTAAATGATGGGAACGTATCAAAGACAGTGTTTTAAATAATTATCCTGCTCGTGTGTTCCGCTTCTTTGTCTGTGGCTTCTGTGGCTTGATGGGAAGGAGAAGAATGGGTGAGAAAAAGAGGAAATAATGTAAATATGAGCTGTCTGTGAGCTGCAGGGCTGATCACACTGCGGATTAGACAGTGTTTAAAGTCTGCATAGATTTCTCTTATGAAAATCCTCAGTGTTTTTCTCGTCTCTTCTCCATGTCACTCAGGACACTGCCGGGTCAGAGCGCTATGAAGCTATGAGCCGAATCTACTATAGGGGAGCGCGGGCGGCCATCGTCTGCTACGGTAAATCTACCTTGTTTCCAGTCATCTGGGAGAGAGCATTTAGTTGTCCTAACTCAACCTTAGCTGGTCATAATGAAATTCTTTAGTTTACGTGTAACAACAGCTGGATTCCTGCACAAATCAGTGATCTGATCTGTTTTTTGTGAAAAATTTCTGAAATAACACGAGCCGGCAGCTGTGTTGTGGATTCCAGCGTCTTCTTGTTTTATGATTTCCAGTTTGTGATTACATGCCTATCTAAAGAACAACAGGGAATAACCGAAAGTGTGTATATGGCATCAGACTGCTGACGGTGAGTGAATGTGGTTTTATCTTCAGATCTGACCGACAGCAGCAGCTTCCAGCGAGCTCGTTTCTGGGTGAAGGAGCTGCAGAACTGCGAGGAAGTAAGAGAGCTTTAATAATGTGAAGTTACATGGAAAACGTTCTGTTTTTCATGAACAGTTATCACACAGTAATGACGTCTTTTTTTACAGCCTCTTATCAAATCATGAAGCTGACGTAAAAAACACAGAAACAGTCGCAGTTTGTGACTCGAACTCTGTGTTTCTCTCTGTGTGTTGCAAAATCAGTTTTGTGTAATTCATTAAAGTTGTGTATACATTATAATGAACCCTTTTTTTCATTTTAAATTCATTTAACATCTATGTGCATTGTATAGAGCTGAGCCTGAGTGCACTTGAGTTACATGTTGAACTTGTTTCTCTCGGTAATGTTTTTTTTTTTGTTTGTTTGTTTGTGTCGTTTTGTTGTGTGTGTGTGTTTGTGTGTGTTTGTGTCATGTTCTCCAGCACTGTAAGATCTACCTGTGCGGCACGAAGAACGATCTGGTGGAAGCAGATCGCAGTGTGCGGCAGATCGACTTCCACGACGTTCAGGACTTTGCTGAAGGTGACTGCAGCCTCACTGAGGATCACAGTCATTATGCTGGAACTAAAGTATTTTGTAGATTAAGCTGCTGCCTAAACTGGGACATAATTAGATGAAAATGTTTGATGGAGTCGTTAGCCTCCGTTAGTTTCTGTGCGTTTGATCTGTAGGGATAAAAACAAGAACGAGACATATCTGTTTGTCTGACACAGAACCCTCCTGTTGTGCTTTGATTCACAGAGATTGGTGCGCAGCATTTTGAGACCTCCAGTAAAACAGGAAATAACGTGGGTGAGTCACCCCTTCAGCAGACACATTTAACCGACTGGTCAGCTGCAATTACAGCTTTATTTATCCATGCACTGTCATCGAGGAAGTGTGTTTACCTCAAAAGTCTGATTTAAATCTAAGCCTGTTAAATATTTAAACACTAGGCTGTAGTGAGATCAGTATGTTTCAGTAGAGCAGAGATCGAGAACACAACATGGCAGACACATGACTCAAGTTGGGACAGAGAAGGTATTTGGTTGTTGGAGAAAAAACAGGAACTTGAAGCTGATGCAGGGAGGTGATAACTGAGTCTGTCTTCCCCAGAAGAACAACATACAGAATGATAATAATCAGAGACCATTTCGATAAAGTGAAATAAGAGAGTTAAGTTCTGTTATGATCACAGAAAGTAAGCGTCTGTGTCCTCAGCCACTCGAGTCGTCAGAATTTGAGATATTAATGTATATTTGAGACAGCAGGACATCAAACTGACAGTAACAACACTGTGGAGGATAATGAGCTTTTTGCACAGAGGTTACCAGTGACCACGTACAGTCTTACACTCATTTCAGTTCACTCTGGTGAGCATCAACCTGTGGTTTTGGTCTTAACCTCGACAAAAGCTTTTCAGGCTTCACAGATCAGACGGAAGAAAAACATCCACAATAATTTCATCTGCGACATGCAATCTGCTGTTCTGTTAAGGCCAATTTATGCTTCTACTCGCCACACATTTGTTAAGTGTCACTCGACAGCAATGAAAGAGTTGTGTGACATTTTCAGTTTATTCTTAGGCTGAAGGTAACCATGGTAACCGTATTTGACATAAACGATAGAATATCATCAAGGAAGTTCAGTGAAAACTCTCCATGGTAACGTTAGCGCCACCCAGTCTTGTTATGTGACAGAATATGATGATGTCCGCGACAGAACAAAACTCTCCAGCTTTTGTTATGACTTTTCATGACCCAACGTGAAATGAAAGTGTCGAGCAACACATTTTTCTGTTGGCATTACGTTATTTTTATCAAGCAACTCTTATAGAATGTTAGCGATGAAGCATAAAGTGGCCTTTACTTATCGTTGTTCTCCCCCATTGAGAGGAACGTAAAAGTCTTGATGCGTTTTTGAGTAGAAGACAACTACTTTTGGTTTTCACTCCACACAAGAAATTTACACACATGAAAATGTACAGTACATTAATGTTTTTTGTTGTTGTTGTATGTTGCCATGATACAGCAAAGTATCACAGTGTGCCACCACCTGAAACACATAATGTTAAATCATGTATCTTCAGCTAGATTCTGTCAGAACTGTGGCTTGTTTGCCACAGAGCTTGTACTGTAACGGTGAAAGTGCCCTCAGCATGTTGTGAGGTGTGTGAGTGGGCTTGATCTGATCAGGTCACAATGTGTGAACGATGTGATGGAAACTGACAGGCCTCATTTCTCTTCTGCCTGACAGATATGTTGTTCCAGAAGGTTGCTGAGGATTACAGCAGCACTGCCTTCCAGTATATGACAGGTGAGTTTTCTTCATGCAGACCGCAGCCTGTTTGTAGGAATCCTTTATGTCAGGGGAAATGTGTCCATTATCTGGAATTAATGGACTTGTCTGTGCATCCGACTGAACTCCACAGAGTCCATTAAATCTAGATTCGGGACACCTCAAAGAACGCCACTCTAGCCTGGGCCCAGACCAGAGACTCCGCCCACGCCACTGAGTGGACTTGCTTCTCTTCTCCACTTAGAGCAATTCTCAGAGGGAAAGGATTAGATTTTCCTGAATCCTTCCTCATTGGTCGTTGCCTTTTCAAATTTAATCTGCGCGAACGGTCATTATGTCGCCAGGGTTCCCTTCGCCTTCTGTGGAGTGAGTGTGGAAAGAAGTCTGGCTAAGCAAGACAACCGAAATCCATAAATGTCTCCACAAGGTGTTAAATAATCACATCGATGTTGTTATGTTGTGTTATGATTGAGCTTCTGACCCACCATGCATTGCGGAAGGAGACAAATAAATGTTTTTTGCTTTAAATTACATCACATTATCACTGTGAGTAGACAGTGGGACCTACAGTGATGCTTCCTGCCTCTCGCTGCCGACAACAGAGCAGGACAGACTCTCTCTCCCCGGCAGGAGCTGGCAAGAAGGAGCTTTAGTTTAAACAGACGTGTCGCAGCTACTTTCCCACTTATAAAACTGGCATTTTTTAAAACTTGTATCTAAGACACCACATACAACCACATTACTGTTTTTGATCCTGTAACGTGGCTTTGTTGGTTGAAATGTCGGATATTTCTTGACAGACAGCTTAGTCCAGGGCGCCCGGTGGCTTAGTCAGTAGAGCAGGCGCCCCATATACAGAGGCTATGTCCTCGCCGCAGCAGACCCGGGTTCAATTCCACCTGTGGCCCTTTGCTGCATGTCATTCCCCCTCTCTCTCCCCTGTTTCCTGTCCACTCTTCAGCTGTCCTGAAAATAAAGGTGCAAAAAAAATCTTAAAAATTTTTTTAAAAAAGATCATATTTAGATACCAAATGCCTCAAATATAAACTCTCTAAAGAAGTAGGCGCAGAGCTGTTTTAAATTTAGTGTAAAACAATATAATTTAGAATACTTTAGTTTGTGAGAAAATTTAAATTCCAGGGGGTTTCAACACAGATGTGCTCTCAATTTTTATGAATGACTACCTTTTTTTAGTCAGTGTAACAATTCTCAGGAGGTGACATTGTCGGTCTGCTTTGATGTTTGAAGACAACAGACAAAACAATGTAGAAGACACATTATATGTTAATGTTTTCTCAGGAAATGTCCCAGAACAAATCAGGAAATATGACTAATATAAGTCAATAATGGCTGAGTCAGAGACAGAGAAAGCCCCAGGATTCTGCTGAGGCAGGAAGACACGGATCACTAGAGTCAATACATACAATACAGGTCCCCAGTTGAATCTCCCAGTCTTTGCTAGTTTGGAGTAAAACTTCAACCAAAGTTCAATGTCTTTCTTAAAGCTGGAGTAGGCAATATCTGGAAATCAAGCTAGCTGTCAAGTAAGACTCCTAAGGAAGCAACACCCCTGCACACTCCCCTCCCTGTTTATGCCTTGGCTCACATTTTATTTCATTTGTTGTGACTCTCTCTTTTAAGGTCAGTTTACACCAAAGATATACGACCAGCGGCAACAGTTGCAGGGAAAACTGCAGCGGTGTAAACTGGTTCGTTTTAGCTCGACTCAAGTTGGTTGACAGTGTCATCTGCAACTCAGCTTGTCAAGTCACCACAGGCCAGTTTTAGACCTTAAGGCACGTCACTTGTCTCAACAGTCGATCAGCTCATAGCGACGTCACTTGTCACAAAGAAGTGCAGCGTAGAGAAGTCAATAGGAAAACATGCTCTTGGCTGATTGGCCGAAAAATGCCTGTCATGGTCTTCATTGTCTAAAGCCAAGGAGGGGTGCAGAGTCTAGTGTTCTTTCAGACCAGCTGAATTTTAATATGCTGACAGGTTATTATGGAATTTTTGTCTGATGACACCAAAAATAAACTGCATATTATGACTTTAACTGCTGTAGTGCCTTTAAGATTGATGTGTTTTTAGGGTCTGGGTTTTTTTTGCTTTTTTTTTTTTTTACCAAATCACCAGAATAAACATTGGCATTGTGCACTTCTGCAAACCCCCAATATGAGCAATGCCAACATTTAATTCTGTCAACTGAACTGCAATTTTATGCTATGACAACGCTGCAGTTAAAATCTGGTTAGTTTATGTTGGGTTAAAAAAAAACACATGGTTACAATCTGGAAAACGTTTTCTGTATTTTGCCCTTATGTGATATTTGTTTGCATTATGTACATTTTCATGTGCTACTGTTTTGTATCTGATCTGGCTGTTGTCCTCAAATAACACTGAACTTGAGCCTGAAACAATTCACCTCAAACAAACACTACTTGGCCCCTTATGACCCCATCAGGTAGTTTTAGATTGCCTTTTATATTTGTGGGTATGATGTCCATGCACATAATCACACACTATGCAAACAGACGTTTAGAGACCTCCAAAAAGTTGGGATCTTTGTGATGACTTGGGGGCCAGGTGTCACTTTGTAAGCTGATAGCGGCAGACAGAGGAAGATATAACCTTTATTGCTTAATCTCTCCGTGCATCATCTAACTCCATCACAGACTGCCATCCAGTCCTGGTTCAGCACCTGCACAGTTTTGGTGCCCGGGCTCCTTGGCTCACACTCCAGGCTGCTTCTGTCCCTCCTGGGCGTCACTCAGGTGCTATGAATAGACGCTGGCGTATGCTCGGTGCTGTCAGCTGGGCATTGGCACGTGTGGCTCATGTCAGCATGGCCGCGGAGTAATGCTCTCAACTTTCATCACCGCACCGACAGCACATTTGGTCGCCATGGAAACAGGGACGAGCACAGCTACCTCTGCCCTGACATCCATTGGTTGTGTTTCAAGACAAATGTCCCTTTCGATCTCCCTGTTTCTCCCTTTCCATCTCTACTCTGCTCTTTCTTTCTCTCTTTGTTCTTTTCTTTCTTTCTTTCTTTCTTTCTTTCTTTCTTCTTTTTCTTTCTTTCTTCTTTTCTTTCACCCTTTCTTTCTTTTTGCTTCCCTGTAAATTATGTGGCTTGTGAGGCCCAGCAAAGTACTGGAGGTTTGAGATTTACCCAGAGGGATTTATACTGGTGAGCTGTTTAAATCTTTGTCATTCTCATTACTCTAATGAAAAATTCACAAATACACCAACTGAAATGCTATATGTGTATTTGTGCAAGGTCTGAGCCTTCAATCTTTTTTTTGATACTCTGTGAATGTGTGTCTCTGTGATGCTTTTCTCACCAATGAGCAAGAACTTCTTAAGATCTTCCAACTACATGGAGACTGTCACGTATCTGACTTTCTCTCGAAGCCAGATTTCTCTCTCTTCTCCTCTCCCTCTGTCCATGCAGTAAGGGAGTGACTGACCATGTGGGTTATTTGGTTTTTTTCATGTAGGTCCGGCAGCTTTCTCAGGGGAAATGTGCAGATTGCAGTGTTTGTACTTCTGCTCCATTTACCACTTTGTGTTTAATCACATGTCATTGACTTTGCCCTGGCGAGCAGGCAGTTAGCCAGATGGGTAAAGGGAACAGGCGCTAAGTTAATAAAACAAAACCAAAAGACAGTAGTTAGTGCTCAGCAGCTGCATCCTCTGCCCCTTTGCCCAGTTTTGTGTTTTTGAATCTGAAAAAAGTGTGTTTGACACTGAAGTCTGCTTTTGGAGTTCGACTGGTTTATATCAAAGCCATGATAATCCTCCTCTTCCTCCATCCTTTCCTGTTCTCTCTGAGCATTGTCATCATGATTAACTATATTTTACAATTGCAGCAAAAACATTCAAACATTTCTATCATACAGTAAAATCTCTAGTGATTTGGCATTTGTAGAGCTCATCTGTTGAACATGTGGGGTTATTTAATGTAATAGAGGGATGATGCAGAGCACAAAGGTTCATTGTAACACTCTAAACTAGAGGCCAGATTCACTCTTGTCTCTTTTTTAGCCTTGTTCTTTCATACACCATGTGTCTGTACTGATACATGATACTATGACGCACTCTTTTCAAAGGAGTCATTTATGTCTCAGTCAGGGAAGGCTAGAGTTCATTAGCAAGAAAAACTACTGACAATAATTAAGTCAGAGCAAGGCAGTTAAAGTTTAAACCACTCCGACTTGTCTTTATAAGGTTACACTGGGCTGTGTTTAATGTGTGTGTATTTGTGGTGCAGACACATTAATGGTGAGTGACAGAGCAGCTGGTCGACGTGTTGAGTAAAGGGGGTCAGTGGGGCACCGCTAACACTCAACTTCTTGTTGTGATACGTGTTTTTGAGCTTTTAAGATTTCAGACCAAATATGTTATGTTCATCAATTGTCAGTTCATCTATCTGTCCTTCTGTCTTCTTCTTCTTCTTCCTCTCTCCTTCAAGGGAAGTCTTAGTCTGACAGTCACAACTATTTTTACAGAAGATACTATCGTAACACTATCCTTGTTCTTGGATTCAATAGAAAAATATTAAATTTTCATTCAAACAATTGCCTCTTAGCCTTTGTTTTACTTGAATTCTTAACAACCCAACTTTTCTTTAAGTTTCCAATGCAAAATAGAAACAGTTTACAGTTCTAAACTCTTAACATGAAAAGGATATTATTGTCCAAAGTCTTATGGGAGGAGAAAGAGTTACAAGCCAGGGGAAAATATAGAGTTGTGTAATTGTTATTAATTATAGACCATGTGCAAAATAGACCAAACTTGTGTTGAAGTGTCCAACAATAAAAGAAGACCACAGTATGCTCATACTTGGATGCTGCAAAGGTGTGACTGTGCACTTGGAAAGGTTACTCAAACAAAGATGAATGAATAGTGAGCACATGAGCCACAGTTTTCCTGACCTTGCTGATAAAAACAGTCGCATCGTCTCAGGAAAATGAATTTGACATTTAAAGAAGATCGCCTCATCCTTGTACTGTACCTTCAGTGACTGAGCTTTGCTTAATTTGTCAGAACAAATGCTGCCTTCATTAATGAACTCCAATCCAAATGCCCCCCACCCTCCACCTCAGTACTGATACACACACACACACACACACACACACACACACACACGTGACATATGCAGGCC
This sequence comes from Naso brachycentron, assembly GCA_029874485.1. Classification (NCBI taxonomy): domain Eukaryota; kingdom Metazoa; phylum Chordata; class Actinopteri; order Acanthuriformes; family Acanthuridae; genus Naso; species Naso brachycentron. Next base: position 23,562,707 of record JAQFJA010000022.1, read on the forward strand.
AGAGCTGAA